>PVJD01011200.1:0-47947 GCA_004026545.1 Mormoops blainvillei | reverse complement strand
CCTGAAAAGAATTACAAAGAAATTTTTGACAGTGGGGAATGATAATGGAAATTGATATGGAAATGGAAATTGAATGATAATGGAAGACCTTTTAATAATTCTGAATTTTTAAAAAAAACTACAAACATTACAATTTTTTATAAAAGTAATACATATTTTGAAAATGTTTCGTTTTTAAAGGAGACGTGATTGAGTTTTAGGCAAATTGATTATTAGCTGAAGAGACCTCTCGTCAGTGATTTCAATAAATTGTGATTAACATTAAAAGAGGGTGAAAGGTAGGGGAATGGGGAGAAACACTAGAGTAGGATGCAAAAATATCTCTATATCATGGAGGTAAAGGAAATATTTTTGAAGTTTTGTCTCAGTTGTGTAGATTTGTATGTGTTGGATTATGATGTAAAATGTACTTTGCATTGTAGATTGAGGTACAATCTGTTGTTTTAGGCTGAAGGTATCTGTTACCAGATCAACCCCTTCTAGCCCCTCACTGCCAGCCCCCACCACTAGTAGAGTGGGTAGCTCAGGCATATGAACTGCTTTCAGACCCAACTGGGTTCCCTTAGGATAACTTGGAAGATTAGACCAGAGAGAAGGGGCAGGGGGCTGGAGCAACCCTGAGGCTTTGCCTTTGGGTGTCCAGGGAGAACCAAGACCCACCCCTGAATTTCCCTAACACCATTTGCCCTGGAGGTCCAGCACTGGGACTTCTAGGCCCTAGCCCAGAATGAGGGGAGAAGGGTTTATCTTCTGAAACTGCAGATGGGTTCACAGGCAAGGTGCTCACCCAGGGTGCTGGTCTCTAGGGTCAGAGTGATGATGCAGAACAGGTTGACGTTGGCGTTATAGACAGTGAACTCCATGAACACGGCTCTGGTCAGGCTGTCCAGCCAGGTGTGGTCAAAGAGATACTGGAGAATTCTTTGGGAAGAAGGGCATTTAGTGGTATTTCTATGCTCAGCCCTGGGGAGGAGTTCAGGGCTTCCTCGTGAAACTTCTCCTTGGGCCTGTGGCTTTGGGGCTGCTCCTAGGAGTGGTCACATACAATTTCACATTCCATGGTGCATGTGTTGGTACCAATGGTCTCCTGGCTGTTCGAGCAGAGGTTCTCAAATTGGGGTCCCTAGACTGGCAGCATTGGCATCATTTGGAAACTTGTTAGAAATGTAGGTTCTCAGTCCCCACCCTGACCTCTTGCATCAGAAATGATGGGGGTAGAGCCTGGGGATCTGTGCTTTGATGAGCCCTTTAAGAGATTATGATGCTTTTTAAAGTTTGAGGACCATGGTGTTAGAGGAGCCACGTAAAATACCAGGGGCTTGGGCAGACAGCAGCTGCAGCTACCAATGTCCCTCTTGGGCTAGCAGCTCACATGAGACCAGTTCCTCGAGACCTACTTGTTGGTGCGGTGAAAAGACCATAACCTAATAACTTCTCCAGGCCTCAGTTTCCTCATCTACAGTGGTGTTAAGACCAGCACCAGGATCACTGTGAAGAGAAAATGGAATGGTTGTGTGCATGTGTGTATAGTAATAATAGCTTTCATTACTTAGAGCAAAAATGATGGGACCATTTTAAAATATGCCACACTCTTGTGGGTCTGCATCTTGCTTGGTACATTGAAGCAGGGAGAGAGTATCAGTTATTCTAAGAGTCAGGAAAAGACCTTTTTCTGAAATACATTCTTCCAGGCCTGTCCTTAATCTCAGAGTTCTCTTAGGGGTTTGCTACCTGTGTTGTAGGCAGGGTGGGGGCCTTGCCATCATAAACAACCTCAGCGTTATAATAATACAAAGGCAGAAACTGGGGTTCATATGACCCACTAACTTGCCTGGGGCTACACAGCTAATAGGAGCAATGCCAGGGTTTCAAACCTAGAGCTCTCTGACTCCAGGGTGCTCTGGGAGAGGCAGTCTTCGGGGCCCTGGGTGTCTCTGTGCTGGGTGTTCCAAGAATTCTAGGCCCTGGCTGGGCTTCACCCAGTCCATTCGCCAGGGCTGTGTTTGTAGTGGGAAGCCTTGAGGGATGAGGTAGCATCTTTCTTTGGACAAAAAGCAGGTTTCTGCCACGATAAAAACTGTGAACACTTCCAAGCTCACTGTTCCCCTTTGGTCCTGCAACTCACTGCACATACAAGCATCTATCATGGCCTTTGGGTGGGGAACTGACTCAAACCACCATGAAGCTTTGCTACTGCTTTTGCTGTAATAAAGTCCTATCTCTAACCCAGGAGTCTCATGTCTTCTGCCACCATCAATGGAACATAGCAGGCTAGCTCATTAGCTATTAGGTTAAAACCTCAGAACCTGTGTGATTCTTGGTAAGATTAAGCTGTAACCACTTCTCACTTGCCTGATAGACAGCTTTGTGTTAGTGTGAGCTCCCCACACCTGCACTGGCTTTAACAGAGGCCACCAGACTGAGATCACCAGCCTGAGAATGTATGCCGAAGGGACACTTTCCTACCAACTCGGAGATTGCGCAGATTCCAGGGTCCTGAAATTATGACCCAAGTGATTCTGAATCCCCCACAATGACAAGAGTGAGCTTGACTCAGCTATGTTTTGAAGCCTGCACAAGTGAATCAGACCAGGACTCCAGCAAATGACTTTTCTCAGTTGCATGTGAATCAAGTCCACCTTACATTGCTGCGCTTTGGCAGTCGGTCCCCAAGGGAACCATGTAACCTCCTCCCTGTTACACAGTGAGTTTGCCCCAGATGGGATACCCTTGGTGCTGGCTCTGGCTCTGGTACTGCCAGGCCTGGGAAAAGCCATTGCTGCTATTGAGGTTGGAGGCATTCCAGCCTTCCCCATAGTCTGACAAGTCTTCAACATCCAGGGAATATGGTACATGGCACCCATCGAGAGAAGTCTGCAACCACAGGGCAAGAGGGCAAGAGTTTTCCCGGACTCTCACTTGACGAATCTGGGTACTGCCAACCAGTTTGGAGTTCCCATCAGTGACGAAGCCTGAAGATCAAAAATAGCTGGGTAAATCTAGCAAGCAAAATCATCTTAACACATTCCAATCTCCCTGGCCTAGATGCTAACATAAATTTCAGTGTACCCATTATAGACATAGCCAAGAGAAGTTCATGGCCACCCACAGGCTACATTCATATTCATCACCATCTCCCTACCCTGAATTTGGTCTACTTCCTGCATACTTCTCTTGGGCAATGGCACCCTCACCACCTAATCACCAACCTGGAGAATATCTGTATCTTTTCCCTCAATGCCCTCATTCTTATGGCCAGTGAGTCCAATTCTACCTCTTTACCACTGCCTGCATCCATCCTTGTCTCTCCATTTCTTGTGCTCCTCATTCCAGCCTCAGTCCCATTATTTCTCCCCAGCATACTAACATACCCACCCTCTATTCCAACTTCCACGATTCCAGAATGGTCCTTCTGGAAGTTCGATTATACCACAAGTTCGATTATATAACTCCTTCATGTAGAAACCTTCAATGGCTCCTCATTTCCTTCAGCATAAAATATGAATTTCATGATCTTTCATGATCCGACCTCGTTTCCCTGTTCTGCTTTGCTGCTCACCAGGACTCAACTCCTACCCCACAGTGTAGCCACACTCAACACTTTGTACTTCCCAAAACATGCCATGGTGTTTCAGGCTTGTCTTTTCTCATTTCGTCCCTTCTGCCTGGTACACCATTTTCACCTAACCGATCCTTGCTCAGTTATTTCTCATTTAGGAAGTTCTTCACTCTGCATCAAGGGAGGGTTAGGGCCCCTCTCTGTATACACACAGTCTACTGAGTGTTTCTCCTTTAAAGCATATGGTCCTATGGTCATTGGTTCTCTATAAGGCTGAGGTTGGCAGAGACTCACACCTGTTCCTACAAAGAAGGGTGAGTCAGGTGGTCGACACATCCTAGGGCAGGGGGATAGTACCTGGGTGATGACTGTACAGGTATCTCCCAAGGGTGGTATTGGCCCACATGAAGAACTCCTGGAAACCCAGGACAGCTGAAAAACCTTGGGTAAAGCTGTGTTCGAGATGTCTGTTGAGGTGGTAGGCACTGGTGTCCCTCTGCCTATAGACCACCAGCAGCAGCATCCACAGGAAGTATAGCTACACTGGGAAAGGAAGCACAGCCCCTGGTCAGGCAGACTCACCAACTGCCACCAAACCTGGGGCAGGATACGGAATGGCACATGGGATCAGAATAATTGAGGTTTTGTAGACCAATTACTTGTGCCTCTGGTGACAATGGGGCTGATTTTTGTAGAGACAGCAGGAAGAAATGGAGGTCACAGACCATGAACTTCTTGCCTAGGTTCAAATCCTGGTTTCATCACTTGCTATCCATGTGCCCTGCCCATGTGATTTAACTACTCTGTCTCACTCTCCTCATTTGTGAAATGGGGATAATAATTCTATTACACAGGGTTGCGATGAGGAAGTCAAGAAATTAGTATGTACAAAGCACAGTGGCTGCACAAGTTCATGTTATATAAGTGTCTCTTCAATAGAATTTTTAAAAAATGGGGCATCTTCCATATTGTAATGCTGAAGATAGAGTGATGAAGATGACAGACGTGTTCCCTGCCCACATGGAACTCACCTGTCTTGTAGAAGATAGGTATAAGGACCCAAAAACATGCAAAGATTTAGCTTGGGATACTGGACATCAGAAACACATGGGGAATGTGGAGCCTTACTGAATTAGAATCTCTGGGCCTAGGGCCTGGGAATCTGCATGGCAGAAACCCCTCCCCCAGGTGACTTATCAGGGCTCTGCCCACACCCCTTGGAACTGTTCATTGTGCACACGCTACTCCTCCTGCACAAGCCCCTCAGATCTTGCCAGGATCATGCTCAGCCAGTGGATAGGCAGGCTAGGAGTGCTGCAAAGTCAGTGCTGTACTCAGGAGTAGACTTCACCAGTGACCTGGTAGATGACAATGTGGGGATGTGTTATACACGCTCCTACCAAGGTCCCCAGCAGGACTGAGCCTCAGTTGTCCACATGGAACCTACTCACCACCCTACTTTCCATTGGATTTCTTCTCTACCCCTGCACTTTCTGGTTCCCTACCAATGCTTGCAAGGATCTCCTTCCAAAACGACCACACCTACCCAAATCTCCTGTGGGGAGCCCAGACTAAGACACACTGAGGCTTGAAAGCTCTCTTGACCAGAGGGCTAGGGGAAGCCCGCATGAGGGCATAGCCTTTGGGCTGAGAATGAAAGAATGAGAGGGCTTAGCCAGAAGAAAAGGTGGAGAAGTGGAGAAAGCACATTCCAGCAGACTAGATGGAACAGCCTGGCCAAAGGCTTGGGGTCAGGAGTGGGCATGGGATCCCAGAAGCTGTAGAATCCTGTGTCACGAGTTCAGGGCGCAAGTGGCTGAGAGAGGCAACCTGGTGTGAGTGGAGCCACAGTAGGGCATTTGAATTTGATTCAAAGGGCTGTGCGCGGCGATTGAAGGATTTTTTTTTTTTGAGGATTTATTTGTTAAGATGTTATTTATTTACTTTTAGAGAGAGGGGAAGGGAGGGAGAAAAAGAGGGAGAGAAACATCAATGTGTGGTTCCTCTTGCATGCGCCCTACTGGGGACCTGGCCCGCAACCCAGGCACGTGCCCTAACTGGGAATCGAACTGGCGACCCTTTGCTTCTCAGTCCTGCAGTCAGTCCATGGAGAAACACCAGCCAGGGCTTAAGGATTTTAAATGTAGGGGAGAAGCATGGATAATCTTGTATGCCTACCCAAGATTTCTCTGATTAGGGCAAATACTTTCTGTTCCTTGAGGTGGGTGGTTTTCATCTTTTCAATGTCAGCTGCCAGAGGTGGCTAGTAGACACCTTTTTTGCTGTTTCTCCGTACTCGGAACAAGGCAGAGGGGTCTGAGAAAGCAAGAACACAAGGCCAATTACCCCCATGGGCAGTGGAACCAGGCTCTACACTTGCAGCCAGGAGCAACCAGGATTCATAGTTCCTCCTCTGTAGGAGCCATTTCCCAACACTGCCCTCCGTGCTCTGCCCATGCTGTTCCTGTGCCCAGAATCCCATCCCTTCTTCTTTAAATGGAGGATGCGCCTTGTACTGAAAACAAATGCCTTCCCCTCCCTGAACAGTTGCTGACTGCTGGTGCTGTCTTCCTTGCGCTCCTGGATGCTAAGATGGATCCCATTACTTCCAAAACTTAGGATGAAAGAATGAGGGTAACTAATATTTCAAAGTCCTGTCACGTGTAATTCCAGTATCTTCTTTTTCAGACCACATTACTGAGTTGTGATTTTCATAAATTCACCCACTGGAACTCTATAACAATGATTTTAGTAAATTTAAAACAAACCAATTTGAGAACATTTTAATCACCCCCCAAAGTTCCCTCATGTCCCGTTGAAGTCAGTCCCCACTTTCACTCTATTCCCGCCCTCAGCCCCATTAATTTTCTTTCAGTCTCTATAAGTTTTCCTTTTCTGGCTATTTCATATAATTAGAATCATATGCACATAGTTTCTTATATTTGGCATCTTTCAATTAGCATGTTTTGGAGTTCATATTGCTGTGTACATGAGTAATTAGTTCCTTTTTATTGTCGAGTAGTGTTTCATTGTATACATATACTTACCTTTTTCTATTCACCCATTGATGGATATTTAGATTATTTCTCGTTTTGACTATTATGAATAATGCTGCTATGAACATTCAAGTACAGGTATTTGTGTGGAGGTATATTTTCATTTCTCTTGGGTAGATTCTTAGGAGTGGCTAGATATCTTTTGGCTATTACAAATGAAGCTGCTATGAACACTTGTGTATAGGCTCCTGCATGAAGATAAGTCTTCATTTCTCTGGGATCAGTGCCCAAGAGTTCAAATCCTGGGGCATATGGTGAGTCTATTTTTAGATTTGAAAGGAACTGCCAAACCGTTTCCCAGAGTGGCTGTATCATTTTACATTACCACCTGCAATGTATGAATGCTCTAGTTTTTCCACATCCTTGTCAGCATTTGGACATATCACTTTGTTTCACTTTAACCATCCTGGTAGGTATGTAGTAACCCAACTGTCTTTTGGATCCATGCTCTTTGTTCACCCCCACTGCCCGTACATGTCATCTCTTGTCTGGACCATTGCAGTATTCTTCCTACTGGCCTCCCCACTTCCACTTTTGACCTAATACTTCTGACCTCCAAGGGCAGCCAGAGGACTCTTTCTAAAATCACAAACAGACCATGCTGCTTTCCTATTTAAAACACTTTAAAACCCTAACTTGACCCAGATCCTACAAGGTCCTGCACAACCTGCTCCCCACTCACCTATCTGCCCTCACCTTAAGCCATTCTCTCCTCATTTCCCCAAGCTTTGGCCACACTGTCATTTTATTGTTATAAAACGACAAGCTGTGTTCCACCTCAGGGCCTTTGCACATTTCCAGTGAGCAATCTTTCCCTGCCCTCATCCTCCAGGAGCCAGCTTAGGTACCACCTCAGCTGAGAGACCTGCACTCTCATTCTCCCACACCCAGTTCTCATCACAACTCACACTTATATGTCTACTTATGTATTTAATTATTTAACGTGTCTCCCCAAGTGGGCTGTTCATTCCAAGGACAGCCTGCTCATCACTCAATGCTGTGTTAGCTGGGGCTGAGGTGGGAGCAGAGGTTGACTTCACATGGGCAAGAGGGAACTTATGGGATGATGAAGCTATTCCAAATCTGAATCGTGGTGATAGTTGCACAACTCTATAAATTACTAAAATCAACGAATTATACACTATGAGTAGGTTTTATGTAAATTATGTTCCCAGGCCATCACACTGCTTGGCACATAGTAACTACTCCTTGAATAATTGCCAAAGGAATGACTTAATGAATATTTAATTAGCCTGGAGGCTGCCCTCTCTGGAGAAAAATCACTCTTGTCTTTGGAAGAAGATTTTAATGGACCTTAGGATCTGCAAAGCCAAAACCCTAATTTAGAGTGGAAGAATACAGGCCCTTGTGGGGGTAATAACTACACTGCATAATGATGTAGACACATGGACTTTTGCTAGTTCCTGTTTTATTTTCCCTGAAGGTCAAGTTCTCTGCATAGACTATTACAGTGTTGATTCTGTTCTGTTTGCTTGTTTGTTTTTAGAATTCTTTTATTGTCAGCACTCTCAGGAGTTTTGGTTGGGAAGTGAGAAATCAGGTTGGGGGAAGGGGGATGCAGTGGACTCCTGCAACAGGGCTCATCTTGACTATATTTTAGTAAAACTATTTACAATAATAGGTGGTGGGTGAGATTTGGGCCCCTGCTTATATATAATTCACAGTCTCTTGTCCTAGAACTCTAACTTACAGCGACTCTTTGCATCCCACCCACAAATTTGTTCTTTTTTTTTTTCCTTTTTTCATCCTAAAGACCAGGGGTCTGAGCTTTGCAGAAGAAAGTCATTTGATTGGGATTATACAGAGAATGACAGCCAGCATAGAGCATGGCCCCCACGGTGTCTCTTAAGGCCAAGGAGCCATGCTTAGGTGTCAGAGAGAAAGGCCCAGGTAGAGAAGGAATAAGATTGTTCAAGAGACAATGAAGGAGTCACTTGTTCTCGATGGTTTGGGGATGGTTCACGAGTCAGCAGAGAAGTCCTGATGGGGACAAAGGTCTGAGGCCAGGACCACTCACCCAGTGACTGGGCTCTCTAGGGCTTTCTCAGCTTTATCAGATTCCAGGCCCCTGCCTCCACCTGTGCATTACCTGGGCTGGACAGATGTGCTGGGAGAGGGGCCATAGGCTCCTCTTCATCTTCCATACTCTTTAAGACCAGTGCAAAGGAAGCGGTAAACCCCAGCACCTGGAAAAATACCCACTGTGAACCCCAAACTCAAGTTGGAAACTCTTTATCAACTCCTGGTCTGACATGGGTCAAGATGGGGGCCACATCTGTGTCCTGGGCACAGGAGCCACACTCTGGGGAGGTCAAGTGGGAACCAGCCTATCCTCTGCAGAGAGGGGACATGTTTATGAAGGGTGAGGGCCAGGGCTTGCATGCCTCTGGCTTGCACCTCCAGTGCGGTGAGTTTCTCTTCCCTCCTCCCTCCCTTTCTTCCTGCATTAAGTGATTAGCTCCCTTATACTACCTCTGCTATAGGGGCTCAGAATAGGTGTCTCCAATAATTCTCTTTGGCATGTGAATTATTTTGAGGTGAGGGAATCAAGACCCTGCAAGCTCAGGAGAAATTTTTACCTCTCTCAAATAATTTAAATTAGGGGGCTTGCCCATAATAAGAGTTATTATGAGAAATAACTTTCTATGATCATTTGTAAAACAGGGTAAACTTCTAATTACTGAACATCTGCTCATCTTTCTGCAATGACCTTTCTCCCCTCTGAAGCCCCAGGGTCATCCTTAGCTCAGACTGTCATGTGTACCTCATTTACCCTTTCTGTCTTTGAACCTCTCATGTATGTGGGTTCTCTGATTCCTTCATGTATATCGGGTTCCTATGCATACGTATGTATTAAATTTGGTTGTTTTCTCTTGTTAATCTGTCTCACATAGATTTTACTATTAGACCTGCTGAAAGAACCTTGAGAGTAGACAGAAGTTTCTTCCTTCCCCACAGTACCTACAAGGATAGTAGGGTTTTGTGGTTTGATTGGGAACAAAAAGGCCCAGGATTTTGTTCTTAAAATTCTCAGACTAAGTTGGGGGAGGTGTCAGAAATTATTGAAGTCTTCTGATAAAGGCTGTTCGGGACAAGACA
Organism: Mormoops blainvillei; assembly: GCA_004026545.1. Classification (NCBI taxonomy): domain Eukaryota; kingdom Metazoa; phylum Chordata; class Mammalia; order Chiroptera; family Mormoopidae; genus Mormoops; species Mormoops blainvillei. The sequence goes on along the minus strand of PVJD01011200.1, from coordinate 38,212 downwards.
GAGGACCAAAGGGTGGAATGGAGGTAGGGAGTTTGGTGAATCTCATAGACATAAAGATTCACCGAACGCAACCCTTCCTTTGTGCAGCTCCCCCCAACCCACAGACACCATATTCCTACCACCGGATTTTTTTTCCTAGGGAAAGTTGTGACCCGGAACTGCAGGCCAGGGCTCAGTACTTCTTGCACTCCGACAGTAACTTTACCTTTCAGAAATAGGAGTGTAACATGACCTATGAACATGAACAAGGGTGGGGGCATTGCCTGAGGGAGTGGGGGTGCTGGGTGGAGGGGGGCAAAGGGGAAAAATCAGGACAACTGTAATAGCATAATCAATAAAATATAATTAAAAAAAAGAAATAGGAGTGTATCTTCCAATTGTAAACATTTAATGACTTGGAGTTTTAATCTGAATGTCAAGTTCCTATAAATTGCTGGTTCTGTTTTATAATCAAAACCATCTTAGAGCTGAGGAAATTTTGTATTATTTCTATTTCCAAGTGTATTCTAGGGCAGGATGTTTATGATTGTAACTTCTTACCTTCAGGTTTTCTCATCTATAAAATGGAGGCAAGGTCCTTCCTGAGGGTCACTGTGATGACGAAATGCCAGCATCTCATAAAACCACCAAGCCTGGCCCAGAGCGAGTGTTCAGGAGCTGGGGTCATTGTGGTCATTATCTTCCTTATTGCTCCTGCCCAGGGACCTGCACAGAGGTGGGGTTCCATGCAGGTGTGCTGAATGCATGGATGAAAGAACAGCTGAAGTAAGGGCAGGGCAGCTGGCAGGAGAGAAAGCAAGGGCAGGGGGGGGACGGGCAGCCACATAGGGCTCCTAACCTTCAGAGGCTGGGTGACAAACACACTCTACAAAGGAGATGGCCATGGAGATGAGCCACTTGAGAGAGCTGGTCCATCCATAGTGCAGGCCATATAGCATGGTGAAGAAGGCTGCCACACCACTGGTGGCTGCCACCAGGAGCCAGCCCACCAGGACACACCACCAGGGCAGGCTCCAAGGGGGGCTTGCTCACTCTTAGGGAGCTGTAATGGAGGGTGGATATAGTCAGGGTGACAGCACCTGCTGGACTCAGTTCAAATCCCACTCTAACCCATCAGCTGAGGGACCTCGGCCAAGTTTGTTGACCTTGGCCAAGCTCCTTGACCGCTCAGATCCTCAGTCTCCTCCTCTATATCTTGTACCCACTTCAAAGGGCTATTTCTATATTCTATCCTATATACACACAGTAAAGAATAATATAAACCCAGGCACTTCAAAGCTGAGTTAGGGTCGTCATCTCAGAGGAACTGCCTTGCACATCCTACTCCTCAACCTTTCGGAATGTTAAAAGAGGGCAAAATAACCTTTGGACCGGGCCTAAAGTAAAGCAGCAGGATATTACAAACAACTGTCTGCAAAGCAAGCAGGAAAGCAGACATTAAGACTATTGGCATGAAAACGAAAGACATTCTTTAGAATTAGCATCACTATGTTAGTTTATCTGCATCTATAAAAATGCCTTTCTTAGCTTATTAACACCCATGGAAATTCCTTCTATTCATATAGTTATTCCCTTTCCTTTTCTTATAAATTCCCCTTGCCTTCCCCTCCTGATGGGAACACTATCTGGATTTCTACCTAAATCAGTGCTTCCCAAGTAGCCATTCTTTTGGATCCCAAATAAAGACTTGTTACCTCACTTTAACCTTTTATTTTTAGGTTAACACTACGTATTCTATTGAAGTCACGTCTATTCAGTGCTTACTAGGAGCCAGTCCCCATGTGAAGTGCTTTACACAGATTTGCTCCATTATTCCTCATGGAAAGCCTAGAAGGCTGGTACTATGTAATTTTTTAGAAGTTTTTATTTTGAAAATTCCTCCATGCAGAAATAGCAAGTGTGAGGAATTCCCATTAACTAGCTTTAACAACCATCACCACCTTGTCATACTTATTTAATCTATCCCCACTTTTTTTTTGGGGGGGGGGCTGGGCTATTTAACAATAAACTCCAGACAAAATATAAAATCATCCCTCATTACTTCCAAATATTTCTCAATAATGGTCATTTTCTTACTGAATTACAGTACAGTTGTCACACTCAACAAAATTAACAATAATTCCTTAATGTTATCCATAACCTGCCTTTATTTAAATAAAGGGCAACAGAGCTTGCCACCTCAAAAATGCACTTCTTTGGGGATACTGGTTATTTTAGGGTGTTTTTTTTAAAGATTTTACTTATTTATTTTTAGCGGGGAGAAGGGAGAAAGACAGGGAGAGAAGCATCAATGTATGGTTGCCTGTCATGCACCCCCCACTGGGGACCTGACTGAGAACTGAACCAGCAACCCTTTGGCTTGCAGGCTAGCACTCAATCCACTGAGCCACACCAGCTAGGGCTGGGGTGATTATTTTTAAGAAAGAGCAGAAGAGGGAAAAGCTCTCAAAATCAAGTAGAGGTTACTCTTTGTAAAAGGACTTTGATATTTGTAAGGAAAATCTCCATTTGTAAGGGCGCTTTCCTCACTGTATCAGGAAAAGGAGGATATGTAAATCTCTAGAACCTTATCAATGGAGAAGGAAGGACTTAAATCTGCATAACAGTATTACTCTTGTTTACTGTGGTTTTCCTGGTAGCCCCCCATAGCCCACACCCCACCGAAAACATCTTTAGTCTTAAGCTGAAGGTGGTATTTAAGGTGATAGCTTCTGGCATTTTGGTGACTTACTTAGTTTTGCTGGGTTTCTCCCATGTAAACAGGTGATATATATGTTATTAAAACTTAATTTGGCCCTGGCTGGGTGCTCGGTTAGAACTTCCATATATCAAGGCTACGGGTTTGATCATGGGTCAGGCACATACAAGAACAACCAATGAATGCACAAATAAATGGAACAACAAAATCTATGTTTCTTGCTCTCCCTCTCTCTCTCCTTTCCTCTTTCTCTTTCTAAAGTCAATAAATAAAAAAAGTTTTAATGTAAAAAAACCCCAAAACTTTAATGTTTTTCCCCCCTGCTAATGTCTCATGTCAATTTGATTAGCTGATCAGCCAGAAGAACCTTGAAGGTAAAGGAAAAAATTTTTCCCCCTACATAAATTTCACTGGTTATCTTAAAAAACATACTTGTTTTAAGTTCGAATCAGGAGATAGGCATTACCATTCCCATTTTACAGACGAGGAAACTGTGGCTCAGAGAGGTTGAAGGACTTGTCCATGGGCTAACAGCTAGGAAACATCCCACTTAAAATGGTTATGAACTGCAAAATACTTTACAAAGAGCTATAAATGCCTTCTTGTTCAAAGTCCTTGTCCCAGAATTTGTGCGGGAATCCTGAATCTTTTCTGCCTGGGGAGATCTGGGTTAACATCTTTCCAAGGTTACTTGGAAGCCCTCTCCCCACAGGCCTAAGACTGGGGTGGGGCAGGTACCCACTCAGCATCCAGGGGAATGGGCTACCTGGTATATGCTGGAAGTAGAGTGCCTGGCTGCCCCCTGAGGCAGCCCTTTAGGGTCTGCAGCTGCCTGAGGACCTGGGCATAGCTCTGGAGATGGGGGAAGCCTCCAAGGACCCACTCCCACAGCTCTTGTTGCACGTGCTCCAGCTGAAGGTAGAGACACTGCCTGTACACTCTGTTGTTTTTTCCAAGGATCACAAGGACCCACCTCACGTTTCAGGCATTGCATTTTTTCTGGAAAACAAGGGAGAGAAAGAGATCCTCTGGTGTTGAGTGACAGAGCAGACTCCCTGCAAGAAAAGCAATGGTGTTGGGTGCGTGGAGTGGAAGAGGGTATAGCGGGGATAAATTATAATGGAAAAAATACAATAAAAATAATGTAAAATAAAACAATAGTGTTAGTAACAATGTCTTTGCATCAGGCCTTTACGATGTGCCAAGCCACAAGAAATCTGAGGTCCAGAAAGATGGGGTAAGGTATTAGGCTCATTCGGCCAGTTAGGAATTGAGTGCTCCCCATTTAGCGTTTTATCAAGGGCATTTTCAAAATTTCCTTACACATGGACAGAAGAGAAGAAAATAATGTAACTATCACCCTGCTGTAGCAGTTACCAACATTTTGCCAATCTTGTTTCACTCTGCCCCCAACTTTTTCTTTTTCTGGGGTAACTTAAAGCAAATCTCAAGCGTAGTGTTGTCTCATCTGCAAATATTTTAATATGCACAAGATTTGAATTTGAACCCATATTCACCTGGTGCCAAAGATGGTCAATCTTAATCTTTTTAACTTTTTTTAATTATGAAAGTTTTTAAAGTTGCAAAAGTAGAGAGAATGATGAGATGAATTGTACATACCCACTGCTCAAAATTACCAACTCAAGGCCATTCCTGTTTCACCTGTGCTTCACCGACTTTCTCCATGTGGATTATTTAGAAGCAAATTCCAAACCTCTTGTCACATCTCTAAATATTGTACTATGCTTCTATAGAAGATAAGGCCTCTCTCTTTTTTAATCCTCACCCAAGTATATGTCTATTGATTTGAGAGAAAGAGACACCAATGTGAGAGAGAAACATTGATATGTTGTCTCCCACATGACCAGGGAGTGAACCTGCTACCTAGGTATGTGCCCTAACTGGGAATCAAACCCACAACCTTTTGGTTACCGGACAATGCTCCAACCAACTGAGCCACCTGACCAGGGTGAAGATAAGGTCTGTTTAAAAACAAAAACCAGGATGTCATTATCAATCTTTAAAATGATTAAGGTGATTAAAAAGATTAAATTAAGATCTTAATTTAAAATGATTAAGAACTGAAGTAGCTGTCCAAGGCTATATAGCTCATTAATGGCAGAGCCAGTACCTGGCATCGAATAACCAGTCAATGGTCAAGTTTTGCCCTATTATTTCTACGGTGGGTTTGTTCAAATTTCAGCTTCCTAAAGTTTTTTTTTAACTTTTTGTTGTTGTTGTTTAATTTTCTTTTTCTTTTTCTTTCTTTCTCCCTTCCCTTCCCTTCCCTTCCGCTTCTCCTTCCCCTTTCCCTCTTTCTTTCTTTCTTTCTTTCTTTCTTTCTTTCTTTCTTTCTTTCTTTCTTTCTTTCTTTCTTTCTTTCTTTTGCTTTAAAGGAGTAATACATATTTATTGCAAAAACAACAACAATTCAACATTTCCACTATTTCCTGTGCATTCTAAGGGAAACCTGACCTCACTAGGTGGAACCAGCCAGGCCTGGGTCCCTGGACCATGAGCTGGGAGGCTGGCACCCAGGGGCACATTCTTCTGGGGCAATAAGGTCCCTGAGGCATCCACACCCCATGATTCTTATCCAGTCACCAGTGAGAAGTAAAAGTGAAAAAGGCTATGGCTGGTTCAGACTAGATGTTGGTAAAGGCCTAGGACAACATTGGTTGCTCCTCCCTCTGACCCAAGCCTCCTCCCAAAGCCTCCTGACTTGGGACCTCCGCACTGAAGCTTCAGTTAAAGATTCTAGCATAAACAGCCTTCCTGTTGCAAGTGTTCTGGCAATGTTTCTGAAAGATGCCATCACTCCCAATCATAACACCAATTACTGAATACCTGCTTTGTGTCAGGCTGCAGTCTAAGTGTTGCATGTGTCTTACAATCTAATTCAGTCCTTGCAACAAGCCAATGAGCTAGGTGGATCCATACTTCCATTATTGTAATTAATTTTAATTCAGACAGCCACCTGTGGTGAGTGTGGCTGTCACATTGGACAGCACAGATACAGAACCGTAGGAAATTCTATTAGACAGCCTGTGTAAACACTTGGCAGCATTGATCTGGGTGGGAGATGGACAGGAAAGGAGTAAGGGGGGAGTCAGAGACTAGTTCAAACCAGAATAATGTTCCATACATAGAACTAAATAAAAATGAAACCATGTTACCACATTCTACCTGAATATTGTCTCAAAAGGCTCTGAGTTTGAGGCCTGCTATCTCTCTGCCAAACAGAAATTAGGAAGTGTTGAAGACACAATAGTGCCAAACTAAGACCTTTTCCTTGACTTAATTAGAAGGACTAAAAGAGAATGGAGAAGGAATATCTTTTTCACTCTGTGATTCAATACTCCTTAATGTTTTTGTACTGCCCTATGCATCATCTGTGTCCTGCCCCACACCTTTGGAAATGGACCTGGTTTGACTTGGCATCCCCCAAGTACTTCACAGAAAAAGAAACTAAAGCACAGAGAACAGAGAACTGAAGCAACTTGTCCAAGGTTACGCAGCTCATTAATAGCAGAGCCAGTACCCAGACATGACTCTTTGGAGTGGCCCAAGCTATCAGGTTAGCCAATTCTCATGTTAACTAAATACAGAAGAAGAACATGCCTCCTTGCAGTACATTCCATAATGACCTCTAATGCTGAGGTCACCCTGCCCGCGCTTGTTGCACGCTTTCTACGTGTTGCACAGGGCCAGACACTGGGGACTCAGCAGAGACAAGACAGTCACAGAGCTAAGGTTCCAGGAAGGAGGGTGCAGACTTTAAACAATGCCTCGCACAATTCATAATTTGGCAAAAAGCAGTGTGAAAGCAATGTAAGAGAAGCTTCGGGGGTAAAGAACACGTGGCTGGAAACCCGGTTGTGGGCTGGGGACTTGAGTTGCTCCTCTGAGGAAGGGATGCTTAAACCCAGACCATAGGCTTAGTAGGAGTTAGCCAAGTGAGCAGAGGAGAAAGAACATTCTAGATTAAAGGACCAGCATGTATGAAGGCCTTTAGTGGGAAGGCAGCTTGGCATTGTGAGGAAAGCAGGGTGCCTATGGTACTGAAAGGGAGGCAGTGGCAAGTGGTTGGAGTGAAGGCTGGTGAGGGAGACTCTGATAGGACTCCTTCACCCCTTAGTGATATAGACATGCCCTCAGTACTCTCTCCACCTGGCTCCAACATGCTCCCTGACAGCGCAGAAATATCAGGACTTGCCTTTCACTAGTACTGACCCAAGAGTGAATGTTAATGGGTCGTCACTCTGCTTGGCTTCTTCCCAGAACATTGGCACTGCCTTGTTCTGCAGACAGATGACGTCTTCCAGCAAGGCCCGAAGTTGGTTGATGTCCATCAAGTCCCAGCCCGAGGCAGGGGACGGCACCTTTAGAACTTTAAACAGGGGGCTGACAAGTCTCCACATATCCTGCAAGTCAAACCAGGTAGGGTAAGGGGATATAAGCTACAGGTAATGGGGAAAGCAAAGTGTTCAATAGCATTCACTCTGGGACTTCCCAGCTCTGCCCACTGAGACATGATGTTGGGCCATTCTGAGCTTCCATTTGTCACCTATAAATTCCCTCTCCTAGGATTTAAACTGATGCATTCCAGGCTGTATTAGTTAGAATGTAGCACACAGTAGGTGCCCAATAAGTGCTTATTGAGGGCATGAGTGTAGTTCCTTCTACAGGCTTCAAGTCTGTGATCTATAATAAAGGTATAATATTTTGTGCATAGTAGGTACCCCAAAATTGTATATGTATGCAGGTGTGTATAGTAGGTGTTTATGTATGTGCATGTGCATAAACATTTGTAAATTTGTGTATGTGTACATGCTTGTGGACATGTGTGGATGTGTGTACATATGTGTGTGCCTATCTGTATGCATACCTCAATTTACTCATCTGTAAACTGGGGGTAATAACAGAACATGCCCCGCCAGATTGTTGAAAGGGTTAAAAGTTATAAGTTTTGGGAAGCATTTGGCAAAGTAGCTGGTATATAGGTGAGTGTTCATCCGTGTTAGAAATGATTACTTTTGTTATTGTTTTAATGTAATAATATAACTATAATATTAAATTTGTTATAATTAGAGCATTAAAAGATAGTGGTTAAAAATTCCAGGCTCTGGGTTCGGACTCTGTTTGAGAGGATAAAAATTGACAAGACAGGGCCTCTGAAAATGGTACCACGTTCTCCTTAATCTGTATTATTTCTCTATGAATATGATGTATCTTAACCAGCAGCTCTTCAAGAGCCCAGATTCTCCTGAGAGTGTGCAGAGGCGATATTCCCAGCTGGCTCTGTTCTTATTGCTCAATGCCAGCACCCTCCAGGGCTGCACAGTCCTTGGACTGTCTCTCGGGTACAGGGGTGGCTTGGACTTAGAGTAAAGGTACATAAAGAGAGAGGTCAGCTGCCAACAATAGTGATTTTCCACATGTTTGTTCTAGTCATTCAACAAGTATTTGGTGATCCTGGTGCTGCATGCCAGGTGCTCTGCTGGGCACCAGGGATTTATCGAGGAATGACACTGTCCTGCCTTTGGAGAACTCCTTCTTTAGTTTTCAGGCATCACACATTTTGATACAATGGGAGGTTAGTATCTGCATCTCCAGCTGGGTTCTTTGAGCCACTCACTGTGCTAAGCATATTACCTACATCATTTCATGGGACTTGCACATGTCCCTTTTGGGACAGGGACATTGAACCACTCATTTTTCAGATGTGAACATGAGACCTGGAAAGGTGAAGGGCTTATCTAAGGTCACGCAGCAAGTCAATAGTGGGCATGTGGGACTTTGTGGTCCATGTCATGTGTTTTTATATCTCTCTTGGGGTCCAAACCTCTCTGATTCAGACTTTTTTTTCCTTGGCAGTTGAGCTGCTGCTCGCAGTGGCAGCTGGGAGGAAAAGTCAACTTTCAGTAAATGCACTGGAAACAGATTTTTTAAAAAACTAACTCAAAAGCCATTTAAAGTAGAGGTCACAAAATCAAATGCTTGAGGGGGTCCAGGTAGATGTAAATAAATCAAGTAAATGAGTGAAGTGCATTGGAAGTCATGTAATAAGGAGTGGTGAGGACTGTGGTAAACTGGAGAGCATATGGTCCCTGTAAGAGGAAGGCTGGTACTCAGCTTCCAGCATTTTGGTGTCATGCAGGAATGCTGGCTCAGCATTTCCATACCTGCCATATTTTTGGTGAAGTCACTTGATTTTTAAACATTGGAATCAGACTTAAAGTCCATTGATAAGAGAATGGTTGAATACATTGTGGAGCATTCATTCTATGGAACATTATGCAGCCAATAAGGAAAAGTTTGATCTGAATGTACTCTCTTGGAAGGATGCTCTTGTTGTATCATTAAAGAAAAAAGGCAATATATTTTAAAAGAGATAAAATAAACAATAATCTATGGTGTTACATATGTGTGTACATTTGTGACTGCTTTTATGTGTTTGGAGACAGACATGGAAGGAAGTAAAGCAAAGTGAGACAAATGCTGAAAGATCCAACTAGTGTAAAATAACATGAAGAAGAAACCCCAAATGACCAGACATTGAATCGCCATTCAAATCAGTCTGTTCATTCATATAAAAATATTATTCTGTGACATTCATAAGGAATATGCATAACTGTTTCAACCATTTTCACCACCTTGAAGAGAATTCTGTCTTGGAGGGTCCACGTCCCTCCCAAGCCTTTCAATCCCAACAAGAAAAACTGATTGGACATTAATGTCACCCACTCAAAACTACTCAGTCCTGATAGCTGACATGTGTTTTTATTTGGCTATGACTGGATTGTGATGCAACTTCCCTAGAAATGAAAGAAAAAGGAAAGAGCATTTGCTTAAAATGAAAGAAAAGAGTACCTGAATTGTTTCCTGTCCTGTTCTGTGGCCACTGAAAATAGTTTGTCAAGGACACAGTCTCTGACATTGATGGATAGCCATGAGTTGCAGAATACCACTTCCGGTCCATCGCCAGGTCATGAACCAGCACCAGCTTATGTACCTGGTGAAAGGACTCACACTTTTGATGACAAGGGCAAGGGACAAGGTTTCTTTGGACACCACAAAGGTAACACCTTTGCAGACCTGAGCCCAGGAAAGGGAGCTCCTGTAAAGAGAGACTATATTTTTCTTCCCTGTTCTTGGTGCCTTGATCAAAATCCCCCAGTCAGTGGGTGAATTTGGACTCATGCAGGGAACTCAGCTGTTGAAGGCTGCCATGTTTTCACAGATATGTTGGAAGAGGGTGCGTTCTGAGACCATTAACCCTGACACAGGGCAGCCAGTGCACGGCCAGCATCCTGATACAAGCGAGGAAAGCCAAATTGTCTAAATGTGTGTGTTAAGTACACAAAATTTGATCCTCCTGTGGGCTTCTACCCAGAGAATGAGGCTACCATCTATCTGGGACTCAGGACTTCAAGTTGGGTGTTTAAAGCCTGGGGAAGAAATGAAATCACCTTGCCTCTGCTTAGATGTCAGATCCAGAAGCAGCCAATTCCCCTGTGACCTTACAACCAATAAGAATAGTAATTGTATCAGTAGCCACTCTTTACTGAGCACTTAGTGCATAATGGGGACTGTATACTAGGAAGCTCTTAACATGCATTTTCTCATTTCTGGAAGGATAGCCCTGTCAGGCATGCCAGAACTACTTCTGTTGACATCACCTCCCAGCACCCCCAACCGGGGAGGCTCACATTCAGTGACTGATGGGTGCAGTGCCTGGACATGATCAAGATCTGGGCATCTCAACTCAGGATAGCTTCAGAGCTCCCTGGGGGGTCAACCGGGCTGTTGGGCTGTTATTGGGCTGCAGTGAAACTCTTCCTGTGCTCATCCTGCTTCCTTCCCTCCCTTCCCAAAGGCTGGTCCCAGACACTCTTTGATAAACACCCTGCATGCTCAGTTCTAACTCAGAGTCTGCTTCATAGGAACCAACCTGCAGCTGAGGCACTTACAATATTAATGTTTAACCCCTTAGGTAAATTGCGGTCTTTACAGCAATATAAATGCTGTGTTTTTCTAAGGCTGCCAGCAACTGATGGGTGGTCAGGCTGGAAACCATTCATCTGGGTCACTAGCTTTGACCTCAGCAGAGTGGGAAAGACCCTTGGCTCTCAGTTTACCAGCTGTGTGACTTTGCGCAAGTCATTCGTCTTCCCCGAGCTTAGATTTTTCCACCTGTTAAATGAGGATAATAACAGTATTTGTCCCTAAGGATCATTGTGAAGATGACCTTAGCTTAGTGTTCAGCAGTGGCAGCTTCTTCTACCAGAAAACGAGAGCAATGTCTCTTATGGGGCAGGGTTTGTCTTCACGATAGGCTCTTGTCCCCATTTTACAGGTAGGGAAACAAGGAGCTAAATGATAGGTTGATGCTGTAGAAGTGCCAAGGGTGGGGCTACACTGGATCCTAGGGTTGCAACTTCTAGTTTCTCTCCTAGATACTAATTCAACCTGTGTGGCCCCTGGACTGGTGGTCCTCTCCGCCCCTCAGCTCCCTTATCTGGGAAACAGGGATCCATTCTACGTGTCTTGCAGAGGCTTGTGAGGATCAGCAGGGCAGCAAATGCACAGTGCCCAGCCCTGGCCTAGGGCGTAGGAGCTTCTCATGGTTTGCGCACCCTGACTCGCCAGGATGGCTGGTCCCCTGAGTTGTCATGCCACAGCCTCAGGCTCCTCAGTTCCCCCAGAGGGAACAGGGTGGAGAGTAAGAAGACATCCACTCCTCCTCGTTCGAAAACTGGGACGTCAGGGTCTGACAGGCGGTGGGGCTCACTCTCTCTGTCAGACCATTTAGGGTGATAGTCCCCTGAAATCCAGAGACCAGGAGTGGCCAACTCCACATGGTAACCAAGGCCCACTGGCTGTATCTCACTGGAAGTGTCAAAAAAAAAGCGAAGAAAATCAACAAAGCATAACCCTTTCTCCCTCTCTTCTCCTTCCACCTTGGGCCTGCCTGCTTATTTTTCAGCTGTATAAAGATTTGGGGTGACACTATCTGCATTCATATCTTCAAGCTAAGTTTTACTCATAAAATGCTTCCTGATGGCCTTTTCAAACTTCCCATATATTTATTTATAAGGGCTATAGAGCAGGAACTGGTTTCCCCTCTTCCAGTTATATTCCAGGTGCCCGACAGAGGGCCTGGCACTGAGACATGAATGAATGAGTGTCCATTATGTTGAAAATACATATTCCCAGGCCATGCTCCACACCTACCAGATAAGAATATTGGGACAGGCCCCAGGAGTCTGTGCTTTTCTGAAGCTACCCAGGTGATGCTAATGGGCATGACTTTCTGACATAAAAAGAGCTGCAATAGCCCTGGATGGTGTGGCTCAGTGGATTGAGCACCAGACTGGGAAGAAAAGGGTCACCAGTTCAATTCCCAGTCAGGACACATGCATGGGTTGCGGGCCAGGTCCCCTGTAGGGGGCGTGCTAGAGGCAGCCCCTCGTTGATGTTTCTCTCCCTCTGTCACTCCCTTCCCCTCTCTCTAAAAATAAATAAATAAAATCTTAAAAAAAATAACCACAGTACATGCCACTTATGCTCCCCTGACACCCCTCAGCCTCACTGTTGCAGCACTTCCTGTGCTCACATCCAGCTGCTGGTAGCTGTGTCTCTTTCCCCAGCCATTTCTTTGGCTGTTAGAGTGGCAGGCCAGAAAGAGCCAGAGAATGAATGGCCCCTACAAGTCATCCTCCATCAATGACTGATGGGATTGGTGGGTAAATACCCCAGTTCCCTCAGCCTTCTGCTGGGATGACATTAAAGCCCACATTTCTTACTGTTTTCCAGTAAGTCCGTAAGTGGGATTAGACTCCAGTTTCCCAGAGGGGTAACAGGTTAATAATATACTCTTTATTAGTTTCTTCCCTTCCCTGTCTGCTTCCCACTTCCCTACTGGGGCATCTTAGGATCACCTCTCAAGTCAACTACTTATACTCGAATCCTTGTTTCAGAGTCTGCTCCTACAACGGGATTTCTCCACTAAAGACGTTCTAGGCTGGATAATTTCTTGTTCGGGGGGACGTTCTGTGCATTGTATGATGTTTAGCAGCATCTGTGCCCCCACCCACTAGATACCAGTAGCATCTCCCAAATCACTGACAACCAAAAAGGTCTCCAGCATTACCACCTGTCTGCGCAGGGCAGTATCGCCCCTAGTTGAGAACCACTGTGCTAGGGGAAACCAAACTAAAACAATATCAGATTGAAATGTGACTGCAACTCTCCACAAAGAGAAATGGCCTGTGCATCACAGGTTTTACTTCCTGTTAAGGTTAACTATTTAGTGTCAAAAAGAAGTGAGAAGGCTGTTTCATTAGATAGATGAAATTGATTCCTATGTTTATTTAACAAGTAGTTACTGGCACTTACTCTGTTTTGGACAGCTGGCTGAAGACCTAAGACATAGCAATAAATAAAAATAAAACAAATTCTAAAATAAAAATAACACAAATATATACATAAATAGAAATAAGAAGATTAAAAAAATAAAAACGTAAACAGATAAATGCCCTGCTCTAATAACGCCTAACGTCATTTTTGAAAAAAACAGTGGAGGTTTTTCCAGGACAGTATACAGAATGCCAGTGGCTCTTAAACTGTGTTCCCTGGAGCTCTCAGTTTCGGTAAAGGAGCCTTGGAGGCTGCTGCAAGGAATGTGTATTCTGATGCGGGATATGGTGCAGGGCAGATTTAGCTAAAGATACTGAGGCATTGCAGAGACAACTTGCTGTATGCCCCACAGCTTAATGTTCAAGGATTTCAGAGAACCTGAATAAGTGAAGTCATTTCTTCACTACCTTTAGTCAACCTGTTCAGGGACAAGTGGCTCAGTTTGACCTCTTAGCTAAATGTCAGCTAATCAATTTACCTAAAAAATGTAATTTAAGACTCATTGTTATCAAGTGGTGGGCATTTCTTCTCTTTCCTTTCTCATCATCTCTCTTGTAAATTCTACTTTTCCTTTATTCATTAATCAATTTATCAGCTGTTCTTCACACGTGAGCAAAATTTGCATGCAGGTAACTAACTAACTGTCTGAGTTACTGTCTTGATAGGGATAAGAGAGATGACAAGTGGCACTACATAGACCCCAACTTTGCATTAACCCCCTTTTCTTTTTAAATATTAGGGCTTAGGGTGATATTCTGTTTGACAAAGGGATTCTTTCCTATTTAAAATAAAAAAGCAAGAAATTAAAAAAAACCCTACAGCACCAAATCCACTGTGTTAAAATAACCCAACAATGAACTGGCAAGTGCTTTGCTGGGTGGGACATGCTGATTGACTGAGGGGTCTTGCATGGTCAGGTACCTTCGAGGAAGTAGCTGCCCCTCTCCGGTGTCCAGTGTAGGCTGTCACTAGCTAGTGGTACTGGGCAAAGGGATCATTGTCCTCCAGCACTGTGACTTTCACCTGGACAGAAGGATTGAGTTAGGAGGGCTCTGCTCAGCAGGTTAATCCGCTGCACAGCAGCCAAGAGTGAGCTGGTATTCATGACAATAACAAGAGGAAAGCAAAATTATGTATGCTGTTTATTCATTCCATCAGGTGAGAACAAGTAAAAACTAAAACTTTTAAAATAAAAGTACAGCCCTGGCTGGTGTGGCTCAGTGGATTGAGCGCCAGCCAGCGACACAGAAAAAGGACTGCTGGTTCATTTTCTAGGCAGGGCACGTGCCTGGGTTGCGGGCCATGTTCTTGGTTGCGGTCATGCAAGAGGTAACAGATGGATGTTTCTCTCACATATTGATGTTTCTCTCTCTCTTTTTCTCTCTCCCTTCACCTCTCTCTAAAAATAAATAAAATCTTTTTTAAAAATAAAAAAAATAAATAAATGTAAGAAATGCATTTGTTATTAAATATGACCCAAAGTAGTCAAATTGGAAATGAACGTGGTATTAAGCCGAGAATGTTTGATGTTTGATCTGGTGAATGCTACAAACTCTGTTTCTGTATAGTTTCTCATAGCATTGACAACCATATTGTGCCTCTACGTGAATTTAAAAAGAATGAATGTTAAGTTAGTTAAGCAAAAAATAAAAATCTTTTAAAAAGCTGGAGTTGACCACAGGCTGTAGGGGGTTCTGTGAGCGAGCCCAGATCTCCTGTTAACCTAAGGCTTGTTGTCCCAGTTGCTGAGGTGCTCTTGTCATGGATGAAAGAGCCACCTCTGTTGAGGTCATGCAGATTCATGTGGTGCCTGGGTGTGATGAAGACCTGCACATCTCAACCCTATTCTGGGGAGCTCCGGAGTTCTCCGTGGGGCCAGCTGGGATCTCGGCAGGCCGTATTCCAGCTCAACCTCTCCCTCTGTTCATCCTGTCTCCTTTCCTCCCTTCCCATGGGCTGACCCCAGACACTCCTTGAAAAACACCTTGCATGCTCAACTCCATCTCAGAGTCTGCTTTGTGGGAGCTAACCTACAGCTGAGGCACTTAAAGTATTAATGTTTAATCCCTTGGGTGAATCAAAGACAGCAGTATAAATGCTGCAACTATTTACCTTAAGTTTCATATCTTAACATTCAAGAGGTGTTACTGTGTGTTGGGAGGACGGAGAATAGAGAGTGTTTTAGAGCTTTGCGACTGCCTACTTGCATTCATCTATATGGTCACTCAGACACTCACAAATATTTATTGAAGGCTCATTATGTGTCAGACAGGGAGCATATACTAGAAAAGTAATCAGACCTTGCTGTTGCAATTTGTTGTTTGATCTTGTTTCTATCCTCAGACCTGTCCTATTGTCAGGCAGTTCTGGGTTTGAGTTCTGGCTCCCAGGAGGTTGGCTTTCCACCAGTTAATTGTGCTCTCTGATCCTTGGTTACCCCTTCTGTAAGATGATACAGGCATTGTGCAGTAAAAGGTGAACTCACAAGCTTAGGTTGTCCAAACCTGAACATTTTAAAGAAAGAACTGGCTCTAGGCTAGATTCTGAAAGATAACCTGTAAGTCCTCAGAAGATCCAGCATTATAAGAATGTCTTTGAATACCTGGGGCCCTGGGTCACAGCAGGTAGTCTATGCTAACAATGTGATTTATGATGAGGGCTGTGGGCCATGTTTGGCTGCTGGGCAGGAGTGGGGTGGTTTGCTGGAGCCTGCATAATGAAAGTCAGTCATGTGGGCACGCCATACCTACGTGACTGACCCTCAATTAAACTCAAGACGCCAAAGTGCAGGTGAGCTTTTCTTGGTAGCAGTATTTTGCATGTATTGTCACATGTCATTGCTAGGAGAACTGATGGTCAGTCTGTTCATAGGACTCCACTGGGAGAGGACAACTGGAAACTCTCACCTGATCTCTCATGGCCTCTTCCCTTTGTTGATTTTAATCTGTATCCTTTCACTGTAATAAACCATAATCATGAGTATAATAGCTTTTCTGAGTTCTGTGAGTCCTTCTAGCAAATCACTGAACTTGTGGGTGGTCTTGGGGCCTAGCACATAGTAAATCCTCAATAAATAGTCAGTATTATAATTCTGGTGATAATGTGATGAAAAGGACATTTTTACAGATAAAGAGGCTAGGGGGCCAGTTTGCCTGAGATGATGACTCCAGGGCTCAAGGCCTAGATTTGCAACTAGCCTCTTGGCTCCCCATCTGGGCTCTACTCCCTGGAGCTCTTGCAAGGGCTCACCGCTGCTCCTCCCTCCCATTCCCCAGGACCATCCAGTCTCACCTTGGCCTGATCCTGAACATCCTTCCTCCTTGCCTAGATCGCCACCAGCACATAGGCCACACAGAGACACAGCCCACAGTGGTCCTGTCCACGGGATTTGTCTTCAAAGGTGGCAAAAAGCTCCCTGGTCTGGCAGACACCAATGGCATTGGGTATCACCAAGAATGTGCTTCCGAAGAAGGTAAGGTGGTTGCAGAGGCAGTGTGTCTGGGAGGGGGTGGTCCGTGGCCTCACCTGCCACCACAAAGAGGCCCTGGTGGAAATATGAGCGTACCCCTAAATTGCCTGAGCCCAGGGGGTAACGATGAGGAGTGGACACTGTCCTGGGGAGGGGCCGGGGAGCCTGTTGTGTGATCAGCTTCAGGATTCCGTTTGGGTTTTTAAAATTTAATTTAAAAATAATTTTAAAATGAGGGGAATATATTATCTTTAACAAACATGTTTGCACATGTCATTCTCAACGGGCAGCTGTCCATCTTGTCAGTCTACTTTGCCTTTTTTAGATAAGTATTACGGGTAAAACCAAAGTCCCCTCTGTCCCCCACCCTCCACAACCAGCCACATCACACTGTGGTGAACATCATTACAGTCCATTCTCCCACCCAGTGTTCATTTACTGTACAGATATTTGTTGAATGCTAATTCTGGGCCAGGCAATGGGCTAGGTGCTGAGAGGACATCCAGAGTGACCAGTTCATCTCAGCTTGCCAGGGACTTTACTGCTTTTCAAGCTGAAAATCTTGAGTCCTGGGAGGCCCCTCAGGCCCGGGCAAGTGTAAGACGACAGTTGGTCACTTGAAGAGCGAAAGAAGACCGCTGCTGCGATAACCATGCAAAGAAAAGGGAAGGGCAAATGTGTAATTCTAAGCTGGCACCAGGAAAGTGCTCCCTAAACTAGATTCACCCTTAGACCCAGGCACCTGGAGCCCTTGTCCTGAGTTTATCCTTGGAAGGGCCCCCCTCTAGCTGTCCTCGGGCTGTGCCCCTCTATACAGGATGAGGGGTTGGGGCTGAGGAGACACTGCCACTGCAGCACATACCATCCCGCCAGGACCAGGGCAAGGTCTTGGGTGACCTGAGAAAGAGCCCCTCCCTAAATTTTGTACTCCAAATGCTTCATTTTCCTTACCCTAGCCTCCCACTTCTAAACCATGGTTTGGGGACCTGGAACCTCAGAATATTCTGCTTCCAGGGCCTGCACAGACCTGTTCCTCAAGATCATCAGTTTGTAGTGGACTGGCCACTGGTGTGCCCACTCCTGGACACGAGAGTGGCCCTATGTGGCTCTGGGGGGCGGAGCATGTGGATGGAGCTTGGGCAAGCAGGCCCGTGTGGTATGGGATAATGAGGTTGGGGACAGGGAGACAGAAAAAGGCAAGGGCAGGGATACTAGCTGCACCCTTAATTTATACCCTGCACTTAGGGGCAGGCCTTCCCTAAAGCCCTTGGCCAGCTTGAAATCTCTCCCCAGGGCCATTTGGTGGGTAAATAAGATGTAATTCAACCCCATAATACAGCATCACCTTTTCATTCCAGGGTTCACCACAGGCGGCAGGGTGGAAGGGAGCAGAAAACACTGGCGCGTGGAAAGTTCGTATCTGCTTGATGCCTGGTGAGGAGGAGTGTGTTGTATCTCAAACATGTGCCCTTTCCCTTAATTTTTTTTGTTTATTGATTTTTTTTAGAGATAGGGGGCATCGATTTGTTGTTCCACTTATTTATTTATTTATTGGTTGATTCTTGTATGTGCCCTGACTGGGGCTCAAACTCACAACCTTGACATATCGGGATGACCCTTTAATTAACTGAGCTACCCAGCCAGGCCCCCCTTTCCCTTAAATGAGCCACCCAGCAAAGGCTGACCCCTCCGCACAGGCGTGGCACCAACTGTTTATTGATGGATTTCACATAGGTCTTAGTCCCATGTTTGCTCTGTTGTTTCTCTCTCGGTTTCCCAACCCTGACCAGCATTTGGCATGTAGCTGTGGGGCTTACGGGAACACTTGGCACACCCAGAAGGGGTGGGGCTAGTTTCAGAGAAGAAATCCAAGCAGGTGCCAGTGACAAGATCACCTCAGTGCTGGGAGCCTCGGGACCAGATTTGATTTATGTCTTAAGATCTTTGTCCTCTTGGATTTTCACAAAGACCTTGGTGGGGAGGTGGGAGAGGGAGAAGCTTTCTCAAACTTTTCCAGCATAAAAGCTTCTTTGAACATTGGAAATTATTCTGTGTATCCCTTTGCAACACTATTTGTACCTTTCATATCCTTTGAGAAAAGACATAAGTGAGAATATGGTTCTCAGACCCCTTGTAACAACTCTGCCTTTATCCCATGACAAGGTCTGTTGTCCATAGATTTGGAACCTTTTTTAGCTGTTTAGAAAATTCAGTGATGGTTTTCCATGCAAACTTGATGATCCCATTTACTTATTTATGGTCCTCAGTGATCTCTATATATCTATATAACATTTTGTACACAATATTGGGTTAATATAATTTTCAATCTGTGAACACAATTCCACATATGACCTTTGTACATTCCACATTCATATATGTTATATATGCATTAGTAGGTATATATTTTTAGTAACATAATAAGTCCCTGAGTACCCATGACTCTACTGAAAAGATAGGAACTTGCTAATAACTTACATTTAGCGAAGTGACCCTTCTCCAACCTGTTCCCATGTTTCCCCTGATCCAGCCACCCTGCTGAATCCCACGTTCATTGTTTTCTTGATTTCCATTTTATATACAGTTTTGTCTTGTCTATGCTCAGATCGACTAGCATAGCCATCACTTTAACCTATGGAGTGCTTCCTGTGTGCCAGACACTACACTAAGTACTTTATACCCTTAATCTCATCTAGGTCCTACCCCACTATAGGTACCCTTTATGCTCATTTTCAGATAAGAAAGCTCAAAGAGGTGGGGTGACTTGTCCCAGGTCACCTTGCCAGAACTGATGAAGTGAGATCGGGCCCACGCCTGCCTAATGTCAGAGCCCATACTGCCAGCCCCTAGACCATCCCACTTTCTGAGCCTTGGGCATCTGAGTGTGGCCTGCAGTGGGCACTCTGCCAGCAACGTGGGGGTCAGACAGCTTCTGGGAGCAAGGACTCTAGAAGGTCAGGAGATACCCAGGGTCTTGTTCACAAGGGACAAAGGCCTGTGCTGCAAGTGTGGGGAACCTGCTCTGCCTTGGACATATCAATGTGCCCTCATTTCCCCTGGAGCTTCGGGGAGCTCCCCATGTGTGGCAGCAGGAAGCCAGGGCAGGAGCTGACACGGAAGTGGAAGCTGCAGCAGAAACAAACCTGGAAGGAGCTCGTCTCTGGGTCTCGTTCTGTGACTCTGTTACAACCTGGTTTCTTATACTACCTGTACTGTTATTATTGGATGCATGTGCCATTTGCATCTTGTCTGTGTCCTCTGCTAGGCTAAAGCCTCGCTGGTTTTTCTGACCTTTAAATCCCTACCAGTTGGCCTGGCACATGGTGCCTATTTGTAAAATAAATGAAAGAAGGTATTTATAATCTCGTAGGTGGAGACAAATGTGCAATAAATTTCAACTAGATATGGAGGTTGCTGTTCTTGGGGAGAGTATGAAGTTCTAAGGAATCCAACAGAGGGAGACTCCAGACATCTGAGAAGCTCCCCAAGGAAGGTGGCATTGGAGTGGGAGATTGAAGGGTGAATTGGAGTTTACCAGGTGTTGTAGGTAAGAAGGGCATGCTGGGGGAGAGAACAGCATGTACAATGGTGTGGAAGGGGAAAGAGGGACACTGATGACACAGAGATGGCTTCTGATGGCCTCGAAGCCAATGTATGCTACCAGGACACTGTCACAGTCTTTTCTCCTTGGGGGCCGAGCTGAGCTGATCTGAGACAAGGATTTGGTTGTAATTAATGGAGCCACATGCCATCCAGGGGCCCAGTGAGATTGGGCTGGGCTCTGGAGAATCACTGCCCCATGTTGCTAAGGCTTATTCTCCAGAAACAGACAGACCTGTGAGTCCCCACTTTTCTACCTAGTAGGTGAAGGATTTGGGTCGAGTTAGTTAAATTTCCTGAGCCTTTGTCTTACCATCCTGTAAAATGTGAATACCAACTATCTTAGAGGGTTATTGTGAAGATTTGATGAGAGAACACAAGAAAGCATGGGACACACCACCTGGCATAGAATGAAAGACTCAGCTGTGAGTTCATTTCCC
Organism: Mormoops blainvillei; assembly: GCA_004026545.1. Taxonomy (NCBI): domain Eukaryota; kingdom Metazoa; phylum Chordata; class Mammalia; order Chiroptera; family Mormoopidae; genus Mormoops; species Mormoops blainvillei. The sequence continues at coordinate 17,586 of PVJD01011200.1, read as the reverse complement.
TGGAAATGACACTCTGGCCCCTCTCAGCAACCCAGACTCAGCAGGGCTCTCCAGTCATTTGTCCATTCCTTCAGTGGTCATTTGTTCCTGTTGGTAAGCAAAGCACATTGTTCCTGTCCCATGTGACTCCCCGGGCACTGAGGGAACAGACATCTTTCAATGTTCTCCTGAGTGGATGTAGAACTACCACTCTCCTTAGTCTATAGCGGAGGCAGACCTGTGTGCTCTGAGAGTTCACTGTAGGAAATCTGACCGAATCAGGGCATTGAGAAGTTTCTGGGAGAAGCGACACCTCAGGTGGGATCTGAAGGAGGAGTTAACTTCACTGGGTGGGGGTTAGGTTCCATGCAAAGACCTATGGAGGGGCTGAAGATGGAGCACCAGAGGCACTAAAAGAGGACCCTAAAGGAGCAGGACACGGCCAACCAAGCTGCTCTGTCTTCTTTGCCTCCCTCTCCTTACATGGCACCCAGAGTTGTCCCAAGTACTCTGGACCTCATCCCAAAACACACAATGGGAAAGGAAGGTGGTGATGCCAACTGTGAGGTCTCTTCCCGGGGTCGGCTCCAGGTCAGACTCGGGGACCACGGTCAAATGGTAGACACCTTCTCCGAAACACAGGTCCTCTGGGCTCAGGATCCCTGCGGACAGCCCATCTGCAGGAAAGGGGGCTCAGAGTCAGCCTGAAGCCTTGTGGAGACTAGGCTAACACCATGGAAGAGGGAGACTGAGATGGTTTGGCAGGGACGCCAGCCCTAATGGTCTCCCCAATGTTCCTAGGAGTACCCTCTCTTCCTGAGACCAAGGGCATAGAAGAGGTTCTCCCGGGTTAGTGTGCAAAGCACAGTTGCCAAGTGAGACAGGTGAGGGCTCAAATTCCAACTCTGTCCCTTCTTGGATGTGTGGTTTTGGACCAGTTACCTAACCTCTCTGTTCTTATCTGGAAAGTGGAGATGCTAATAGTCCCCATCCCTGAAAGGAATTGTGAGGGTTGCAATGAGGTCAGTTCTGTAAGTACTTGTCAGCTTCTTCAGGGCATATAGTTAGTGCTCACCTATTAATAATAATGGTAACAATACCAACAACAAAAATAAGTACTAAATGTAGCAGGTATTTTTCTCCCTTACAGCTTCTGATTCCCAAGTTTTGAGCTGGTCACATTCCCAGAAAGCAGCTTGAGAAACTGACCTGATTATGCGACTGCCTGGAGCAGCTATTGGTGGAAGGTGAGCTTTGGCATGGTAGCTGGTCTCGTTGGAGTGGTAGCCATAGCCCAGGCTGAGTATGAGTGGGATGTCAGGTCTCCAGTGCAGCTGGGTCCCCAAAGCCACCCCCGCTGACATCAGGCTCATCCACAGGGCTTCAGGACTGGTCACTTTCGACACGGTAGGCTTGCAGTGTCCTTCTGAAAGCCGAGGTAGCAGGATCTGTCATCAGAAACAATCAAATCAAGGGTGTACCAGGATGGGAATGCCAGTTAGCATCAGGGCTGCTGTGCAGAGCTGGGCGGGGTGAGCACCTGGGTGCTGGAATCCACTCTGTGCTTTGCTCATTCTGTTAGTTTCCCAGAGCTCCTGTAACAAGTGACCACACACTTGGTGGCTTAAAGTAACACAAATTTATTTCTTCGTTCTGGAGGCCTGAAGTTGCTAAAAATTGTTATTGAATTAGCCACTGATGTGAAAATTGTAGCAGATTAGAAAAATCATTAAAATCTCGAAAGAATATGAACTCATATTGCACTGTAGTGTGCATACATTTTTCATTAACCGTAAAGAAAATCTAACTGGACTTTTAGAGGCTATGTTATGGGGAGTGATTTATATAATGAAGATGACTAAAATTCCTATCAACAGACTTAAAGAAACTTTTCAATTGCATACCCCCAAATTGATAATGGTGTACTTTTATAGTTTTAAGTTAAAATACAGTGTTTAAGGTAGGATCATTTTTAATGATTTTCCTCCTTACTATATATTTTTTTCATAGTCAACCAACTTTTAGCCCCAACCAAGTTGAAGGCGACAGAAGTAGCACCTGACTTCTGACAGCAACCCCAACATCCACCTCAATGTTCTCCGACAGATTTTTCATGGGTATGAGCTGTCCCTCTAGGGCTGTCAGAGAGAGGCCACCAATAGTTCCAAAGTGGCTTTGGACTGGGAAAGGGCTCTTTGGGAAACTCATCTTCTGAAACCAAGAACAAGGAGTTTTGGCTGAGGTCCCCCGAGGCTGGAATGTGAAGAGGTCCCTCGGTGAAATGATGAGGTTTCCTAAGATGGGATGGACAAGTGGTTCTCGCCCTTAGGGGTAAGTTGGGGGCCCTGCCTTTAGCTGGGGGCCCTGCCATTAGCTTATCTAATGCTTACCACAGCCCCATGAGTGACATATTACAATCCTCATATCACAGACGCACAAACGAGGTAACCAGGGTCAGGGAGCTTATATGATTTGTTTCACTGACTCTCTCCTAAGTAAGGGGATGGAACCTTAACCAACACGACTCGATCTGAATTCCAGCCTTCTTTATAGTACCCCCTCTCTTGAACCAATCGGAGGAGATCACTTTGGCACTTGCTGTGTGTTTGACCCATTCCCAGGTCCTTTCAGTTTTAACTTGGTAACAGCTCTTGGATCTCCCCTACTCCTGTCTTCATGTCTATCCCAATACAAGTGTGCCAGACATTTTCCATTTACCCTGTAGCCCACTCTCCATCAACTTCTGTCACTCTGCTCTAGGAGACTGATCTCTATAGACTGAATCACCCAATGGGAAGCATTGGCTGGAGTTTGGGGGCGAGAGGAGAGAGGCCCCACCTGACTTGAAGCCTGAGTTCCAGGGGGGCAGACCCATAGAGGCCCTGCTCCTCCTGGTTCTCCAGCTCCCGGCCTCTCCAGATGGCCAGGTGCAGGGCGACAGCAGAACCGGGTGGTGGCAGGCGGGACGGCGGGACCACCAGCTCCCTCTGGTCTTTGTGGAGCATCTTCCTCTGAACACAGCCACTCTACTGAGCCCAGCAATGGCCTGAGAAAGAGACAGGCAAACGCTAACCGCCCAGGAACTCTGAACTTGACACCTGTGGCTACCATCTGGTTTGGAGTGTTTAGAAGAAAAAGATCATGGATAAGAAAATGGGCTTCAAAGAGAGATTTTGATTCTTAAAAAAAATTTCACTTGCAGGCTACAGGAATGGAGCTGCAAAGGGATACTTCTGGGAAAATGACCCGCGCTTCCCCCAGACTGAGCAAACCTGCAGGATATGCTGGCTGGCTTTGCACCGGTGACATGCGTGAATGAGCAGGCAGGCATGTAACAGGAGAGGTGCCCTGCCTGGGAGAGTGTCCAGGACAGCTTCTTGTCACTAGTGTCATTCTCGTTCCACATGGAAGTGATTGTCCACAGCTGTATGTGACTGTGGGGTACATTGGGGACCTGGGAGGCTGTCCCTTCATCTAGGAAGCTGCAGTGTCATCTCCAGCTTTATGAAACCAGTTCGGTAAGTCTCTATATCCTTTGTCCTTCAGCTCTGTTGATTGATATTTGTCCACTACCCTCAATATGAACCTCGTTTCCAGGACGTGTCCAGGGGTCAGGTCATCAGCTCAATCACCTGAACTCTGTATTTGTATCCCTTATAAATCAGATAACAAGAACTAATATTCAGAAGGACGTTCTGACCACTTAGCAATTAATATCAAAATCTTCAAATTTTATATGACTTTGACTCAGTTATTCCATTTCTAGGAATTTATTTATGGAAGTAACCACAGGTTCAAATAAAGATTGAACTTTAAAAATGTTCATTATAATGCTTATAACAGCAAATAATTTGAAATGACCCAAATGTCCAAAGAGAGGGTAATGGTAAATAAATGATTATGCATCAACCTGACAGCCTTTCATGCAGTTACTGTGAATATCAAGGTGGAGAAAAAGATACCAGAGCATTAAAGTATGCAGGATATATTGTTCAATGAGAAAAAAGGTAGCGAAAGCAATACATACAGTATGAATGACATTCATTTTCTTTCTAAGAGAATGTGTATGGAGTTAGGCTATATCCTTACAAAAAGGAGGACAACTACTTCTTAAAAATGAGCACTGATGCTACAACTTTGGTTTGTCAGAAAATACCTCATCATTTTCTCCTTCTAGGCTCTTCCCAGTGGTAAAACAAGGGTGTGGAGGTGAAAGGAGGGATCCATGTAAGAGGGGAGGAATATTTCATCACTGACATTATTTGTAGGGATAATACAAAAAGGAGACTGACTTCAGGGTTGTCATAGTTCTTAAGTTCGCTGTAGATGATGCATTTGCTTGTTGCCTGCTTTCAGGGCCACCCTCACCTTGGTTTGTCACTGCTATCTCCCAGTTCCATGGGAATTTGCAATCTCTGGCACATACAAGATACACAAAATATCAGTCATGAGTATGCCGACGTGAAGGGTAAGACAAAGAACAGCAAAGCTAACTGCTATCCATCACTTCATGGTGAGATAGGACAGTTCCAGAACTGTGAGGCCACCTACCACATGACCACTGGAAACGTAAATCCTCATCACTATCCTGCCAGCCCAGAGTCACTGCTGTGAAAGGATCCACGTACCGGCCAGGTTCCAAGTATACCTCCACATCCCCTTTATTGCCTTTATTTCTCTGCAGGAAAAGCAGCTGGTTTGGAAGAGACGTCTCCGCAGTTGGCACCCCGCCCCCTACCTCAGAGCCATCTGTGCCAAGGTGTGGAATGGAGACAGACACTGTCTAATCTGCCTGGCTCCACCCTCAGGACAGATCACTGGGTAAGTAACTTTAGTTGGAATGTGGGCTCAGTGCTAAGGGTCCACCATGTGTCCCACCGTGTCATCAAAGCCTGCTCTAGGCAGGCACTGTGCTTGATACCTATACAAACAGGAATGTAGACCTGGCCTCTGTCCTTACAGTTATTGGGCTGGCCAAAAAGTTTGTTTTGTTTTTTCCATAAGATGGCTCTAGTAGTGCTTAGTTGTCTTTAACTTCATTTGAAACAATTTCGTTAGATTATATTGTAACAGTTGTCATATCAGCGTGCATTAAAAAAAACTTACCAAAATTGGTGAATTTTTGTGTAGCCATTGTAATGTTGAAGTTGGAAGGAAATACGCAACATTTTCAGCATATTATGCTTTATTATTTCAAGAAAGGTAAAAACACAACTGAAATGCAAAAAAGATTTGTGCAGTGTTTGGAGAAGGTGCTGTGAATGATCAAACATGTCAAAAGCAGTTTGCGAAATCTCGAGCTGGAGATTTCTCTCTGGATGATGTTCCACAGGCAGGTAGACCAGTTGAAGTTGATAGTGATCAAATTGAGACATTAATTTGAGAACAATCAACGTTATACCATACAGGAGATAGACGACATACTTAAAATATCCAAATCAATAAAGTTATTGGTGAAAATGAAAAATGTGTCTTTTATTTTATGGAAAAAAACCCCTACAGGCTTTTTGGCAGCCTAATAGTAGGGGAGACAGGCGATGAAACCAAGGATTAAAAAACACAGAGTGCTGCCCTGGCTGGGTGGCTCAGTTGGTTAGAGTGTTGTCCTAATATACCAAGTTTGTGGGTTTGATTTCCGGTCAAGGCACATACAGGAGGCAACCAATGAATACATAAATAAATGTGTAACAGTGGAAATTGTAACAGTGGGTAGTTGTAACCCACCCCACCATTCTTTTGATATTGTTTCTGTAAATGCTGACTGATTAATATGTAGCTTGTAGATAAACAGCATGTTTACATAAGAATCCTAGGAACTAACCTCAAAAGATACAAACACCAAGCTTCAGGCATTCCAGTTCTGGAAGATTTGCTGACCTTCCACCATGGAGCCAGGATGACATGGAGCCAGGATAACTAAACCAGGATGACGCACACTGGACCATCACTTGTCTAATCAGAATGGACTGTGCCGATCTGCACGTAGAGAACTTTTCAACCCCCTCCCTTGATCTCTTTGTTCTGCTTTCCCTGTTCCTCCTTATAAAAATCTCTGCCTACACTGAGACATGGAGGTGGACTTTGAGACATTAATCTCCCATCTTCTAGATGACCAGCATCTGAATAAATAAACCACTTTCCTTTTACATCAGCACCTGTCTCTCAAGTGTTGGCTTTTGAAGCAGCAGGCAGTCAGACCTGCATTTGGTTACAAGTGGGATGAAAAATTGATGTTTCTCTCTCCATCTCTCTAAAATTAAAATTTAAAAATTAAAAAAAAAAAAAAAGAAAAGAAAACCACAGAGTGCTAACTACTGCAGGAGAGGGGCCCAGGAGATTATGAGAATATAGGAGAGAGGCAGTAGGTTAAGAACGTAGGCCTTGGGACCAGCCAGATCCCAAACTGGATCATTGGCCCTGGGACCTCTGGCCAGTATCTAAGCTTCACAGAGCTTCTGTTTCTCCAAGGGTTTGATAGCATCTCACTGCTGGGATTGCTGTGGATCAAATGAGAGAAACTAGTGATGTGATTCCTCTTCTGTCTGGTGCTGAGGAGGGTGCCAAGTTGCTGCCTCTACAAAGCAGACAGCTGGCATCAGGGCAAGCTCCCCCAGAGGACAGGACCCCAGAGCTATTGTGAAGTTGGAGGCGTGAAGGTGAGCTGGACAACAATGAAGAGCATGTGGGTTCTAGGAAGAGTGGTCAACCAGCATACAGGTGTTCCGGAGTCAGTTCTGGTAGGACCTGTTAAACAGCTCTTGCCCACAGGGCTTGACCTGGAATAACATGAGGCTGCAGCAGCATTCAGCCCCCAGTGGTCTCCCATGGCCTGATAAAACCCAAATCCTCTTGCCTTGGCACGCTAGACCCCGACCCCATGTAATCTGACCTCTGTCCATCTCTCTGTAATCTCCTACATCCTCCCCTCCTCCACACAGGCCTCAGAGCCTTCTGTACCATGCACAAAGAAAGCTCTTGTTTTGCTTTCCCGCATGGCTGATTGTCTTATCTTTAGGTCCCCACTTAAATGTCACCGCTTACGAGTCCTTGTCTGATCACATTTGCTAGACTACCCTCTGCTGCAGAGCCCTGGGGGATATGCCCGTCACTGGAAGCGGTTTAGGGGAATATAGCAAACATGCAGGTCACAGGGAAATGGTCAAAAGAAAAACCATTATGTTTACCACTAGGTTCAAGACACCTCTTCAGTGGTAAAGAAAGAGGCATGCAGGTGCCAATGCAGAAAGCACAAGATTTAGAACCAGACATGCAGCTGTATGCTGTTAATGTTTAACTACTAGTTGAGGAGGTTGGGATGGGGAGCCCTGATTTGTATTTGCAGTGTTTGGTAATTTCGAGGGTGTTCAGGGCTGGGCAAAAGTAGGTTTACAATTGTGAGTATGCAAAACAGAGAGCTAATAAAGCTATTGTAATAATCATAACCCACATGTCTTTTCTCATACAAACAAATGTAAACCTACTTTTGTCCACAAAAGTACCAGTATTCCCACAAAAGCTACCAAGCTGATGTCACTGAATGTAGAGGGAGAAGAGATGGACATAACCAGCTCTGGCAAGCCGGTAGGAGTTGGCCTCAGCACCCCATGGTGTGTTTCCAGATCCTTTTGTTGGCTTCTTGCTGGCTGTGTGAACCTGGGCAGTTTAGTTATTCTTTCTGAGTCTTAGCTTCCTCATCCATAAAGAAGACTGAAAGCAATCCCTGTTTCTCAAAGCTCCAGAAAGATCGAATGCTGTGCTATATATACTATTGCTTTGTAATCTATGTATCTGTAAAGAATGTTAATGTGTTAAGTTTAAAAAATGGAAAGGGCCCATTTAATTGATATGCTCTGAAGATACTGAAATGTGAATATGATTAATGACTAATTAAAGTGTAGTGATTAAGATAGGAACTTAGGGTTATTCCACATGATTCACTAGGCTCCAGTGACTTGGATATTTTAAGATCTGGGTGCTACTGATCTTTGGAAAATTCTTTCCCAGTGAAATCTCATTCGTACAACTATAGCTTCAAAGGTCTATAAAATTATGCAAAGCAAATTAAGATGCAAAACACAGAGGACTTTCTTAACTTTAAATAGAGGAAGGTAGTCCAATAATCCTGAATGAAGAAATGAAGAAAAATAGTTGTTACCTCTGATCTTGCCATAAGTTAGCTGAGTGACTTTTGCAAAGTTTATAAGCCTCTCTGGGCCTCAAGTTCCATATGTAGAAAAGGCTATCTGATGACTTTTCCTCTGTCCATACTCACTTCTTTTGGTAACAGCACCTACAGGTGATATTTTCTCTGTGGAACCATCCCTCCCCCACCTTCAGTCCTTTGTTTGGGTGATGCCAACCCTACATCATGTCCCAAGGTAGATATGTGGTCCTTGTCTGCTCAAACTAAGTACCACTTCCCCCGGTCTCATCAGTGGGTCCACAAGGGAACATGAGCCAAGCTTGGACCTGTGAGAGGCAGCCTCAGGACTTCTGCTGGAAATATCAACCAATAGGTGCTCGTTCTCCTCTGGGCTGAAGGACTGAAGCCTGGGGCCATCTTGCTACTGCTTAGGAAGAGGGAATCAGAACGAAGTGACATAGAACCAAGAGAAAGAGGAAGATTTCTGAAGATATTGAATGGCTAGATCCAACTGCACCTAAACCCTGGACTTTTCACTTCTTGAGTTGACAAAAATTTCCTTTTGACCTGAGCCCATTTGAACTGCTTTTCTGTCCCTTGCTACTCAAAGAGTCCTGGCAAACACATTCAAGGTGATCTCCAAGCTCTGTTGGCTACCCACCCCATAGATATTACCCATCCCTGTTTCTTGACTGCCAGAATCCACCTTCTCCCACAGAGCTGAAAATGCTGAATATCTTCTTCCCAGCATCCCTTACAGCTGGGGTGCGTGACCCTACCCTGGTCAATGGTATCTAAGGAGAAGATTGCTGGGGACTAGCAGGAAAGATTCTTCACTAATAAAAAGAGATGCACAGGAGGAAATGGGCTTCTGCTGCTAGATAATGCTGGGTTGACATGTGACATCTGGAACTGTAGCAGCCCTCTTGATTGCATGAGAAGCAAGCATAAAGATGAAACAAAATCTCTGAGGGTGGTAGGGCAGAACAATAAACTGGTCCTGGGTCCTTGCTGCTGATACTGAGCCACTGAAGCAACCCTGCAATTACTTACCTCCTAACCTTTCAGTATATCAGATAATAAAGCCTTGAACTTGAAGCCACTTAGGTTGGGCGTTCTGCTACTTGCAGCATAAAGTATCATAACTAATACCAACTCAGATGCTTTAAAATTCTGTGTCAATGGCTGAATGTTTTACTGCATACATTGTTGCCCCTTTAGAGTCACCAGGGAATTCTTAATGTCTGTAGAGCAAGTACTGTTTTGAAGAACTTCTCACTAGATCCCAAGCAAGTACAACTCCCTGGTCACCAGTTTTATAACCCCTTGCGGAAAGCCCTTTCCTGCAACAGTGGCACTTCTGATTTCCAAAATCAAGTTTGAGAAGGCATCCCTCACCAGCACAGTGACCTGAAAGGTACCTGCAATGCAAAAGGTGAAAAATTGTGAAGGTTGTTATAAACTGATGAACTCACTCTGAGACAGCTCTCCCAGCTTCTGCTTCTCCAGTCCCCTGATGGCATCCAAATCTTGCATCGTCTGGGCATTTAAGGAAGTCGTATGCCAAGCATGGCACAAGGGTCTGGGGAACCAGAAATAAATGAAACATGGTTCTTGTCCTCAGGGCCTTATGGCTTAATAGACTAGCAAGACAGTGCCAAGCCATGTTAGGAATCAGCATGGGGGTACTGTGTGCACCGGGTGGGTGGGTGGTCACTTTAACCTCAGGGCACAAAGAAATAGTTTATAGGATGGGGCAGGGACTAGAGCAGAAGGTCAAAGGAGGAGTCATCAGTGAGATTAGAGAGGAGAGTATAGCAGAGGGAAAGACATGACAGGATTTTAGAAAGGACGGAGAGGGTGGAGAGGGGAGAGAAAGATTTTTGAGATTTCTTTGGAAAGAGCATGAATACATGTACATCCCACCCCTCCTCCCTCATGGGGAAGCATGGTGGGTGCTGCCTTCTTCTCTAATCAAGCCCAGAGAGGTTACCAAAGGGGACCCTTGGAAAGCTGAATATGTGTTCTTTGAGTTTGGGAGCCCCCATACACAGATTACTTACTCATGCCCTTGCAGGATTGCCTATGACATGGGATAGAGCAAGAGGGAGAGAGAAGGAGGGAGTTAAGGGCTGCATTTCTACAAGGACTAGGTAAGGATCTGCCATGGACCAAATGTTTCCCTTGGGCAGAGAGGGTGCTGAAGAGGGTAGTAAGAATGAGGAGAATAGAGAAGGACCCTGCTGGAGGTCCAGAAGCAGCAGCAGTGGGGAGTGTGCGACCAGCTGAAGGACAGGCACCACTCCAGCCCTGGAACTGCGGGGCCCAGCAGGGGTCCTTGAGAGCCTAGAGGCAGCTGCAAATATGTGCTGGGCCCTGAGAACTAGGTCAGCCAGGGCTGGGCCGGCACCACCAAGTGAGAGCCTTCCTGTCCTACCTGGTTCCCATGCCTTCTCCTCACCCCCTTCACCACAGGACTCCAAATTTGTTTTCTTGTGGGGACAGAAAGACTGCTTACCATTTAAGAGCAAGCCATAAAGGCATGGGGCATGCTGAAATTTCAGCTATCATCCCCTGCTGAGTAACTTTTACAGGAGACAAAAACTATTTTGCATTTGAATTATAGCATATATATTATGTATATTTTCCATCGTCATTTCATTTCATTCTGGCTTCTTCCTGTTCCAAACTGGACCTTTGGTATCTGGCACAGTTCCAATGTTTTCCTTCTTAAATCTACTGTCCTTTCTGCCACTTCTTTTGCCAGACCCCTTACTGAGGGCACGGTAGCCCCACGTCTGCATAGTATTACCCTCTTTCTTGCACACCTCTGAGATGCAGGGCACGGGATCCTGCTGGCAGGGTCCTGGGTGGGCTGGAGAGCTGGACCCTCTGCACGTTCCTGCCTGCCGACCTCACCACCCCACCCTTAAGGACTCTGTTCTTTTCAGATTAAATGCAAATATATGCTGTTGTCTCCTCCCCTGGCTGGTGCCAGCCAGTCTGTCCCCCAGACAGTCAGCTGCCTTATCTCCAATCCAGCCAGAATCATGACAGAATCTCTTGTCCCTCCCTCTTCTCTTCCCACTCTTCAGTTTTTATCCCTCTCTCTCCCAAGGGCAGGGACTGCAGTTTCCCAAACTAGAAATGAGGGCGGAAATCAGAATACTCCTGCTCTGCTTCTGAGGTTCTCAGTGAGGGTGATTTTGCTCCCCAGGGGACAGTTGGCATTGTCTGGAGACATTTTTGGTTGTCATGACTTAGGAGGCTGGTGCTACTGGCACTAAAGGACAGAAGCCAGAGATGCTGCTAAGCGCCCTGTCATGGACAGGACAGCCCCACAGCAAAGAATGATCCAGTCCCAAATGTCAGATGTGCCAGAGTTAAGAACCCCTGTGACAATAAGCTCCATGAGGGCAGATAATATCTGTCTCTTCCTTATTTTGTGACTCAGGTTGGATGCTCTTAACCATGTTCGTGTCCAGGACACCCTGAAAACTGGCTGGCAGGACCCTGGACTCTAAGTTGGGAAGGGAAGAGGACGGAAGTTTGGAAAGGGAACCACCAACCCAGAGTATCTTCAAGAGGAACTGTCACATGGTAAATCCCAGATGGCCATCCAAGGCTCTCTTCCTCATGGGAGAAGAATGAATTGAGTCCTGCTACTTCAAAAGTCAACTCTTCCAGGATGCCATGAGCCACTGAGACATTGACCAATAAGTTCTGTCCAAGCTCCAAACAGTCAGAAGCCCAGGAGGCCCACAGCCCTGACAGAGGCTCCATGAAGTGAATGGTGACATCAGTGGAAGGTGCAGAGGTGGTGGTGTGGCTGGTGGCTCGGATCTCCAGGTAGGCATCCCAGGGCCCATCCATTGCTGTGCTGCTCTGTCCAGGGTCAGATTATATGGAAGCAGGCCCCTCTGTGTGGTGGACTCAGCCAGGGTTGTATTTCCTGATAGCACAGTATAAGTCACCCGTTTCTCGGTGGGGTAAGAAACCTTTAAGTATGTCGGTAATAACCACATAGTTGATTATACTGAGCTCGCTCCAACTCAAGCTCTGACACAGGACTCTGGGGATAGACACGGATGTGGATATAGCGATAAAGACTTAAGTTAGGGTATACCCTGACCCTGAATAATAACGGTGATTAGCTCTGAGTATTGGGTCCTCTCTGCTCCTTTGAATATTCTAATTTATTTACACTATGCGTGTGTTACCTGTAAACTTAAAAGTTTATAATAAAAATATTAGAACTTTTGGTTAACAGGTATTTTTGTGGGGAGGGAGACTAAAAAGGGAACATCTCTTAAGGGCATGGCTGATGTTTTTGCATGAGAATTAGCCTCAAGCCTTGTTTCAAGCAGGAACAAGCCTTGAAGCCATTTCCTTCTGCTTCCACAGCGGCCTGCCTGAAACCCTGCCCAACAGAGCTCAGCCCGTGCACGTCACAATGGTGCTCCCTCCCAGGTTGGGGTCAGCTGTCCTAACTGAATGCTAAATGTTGTGGCTGACTCCTAAAATATGATATAAACCAACAAATTAGGATTCTTTCCAATAGAAATTAAGCTAGTGTGTTTCTTGTTTGAGTGATGAGGAGGAGGACGATAAACACAATGACGACAATGATGATGATGATAACATAAGTCCAAGATAGGGCAGGAATCCTGACTTTCAGGTTTACTGTTGCTTTTCCCACACCTGGCAGAAAGTATGCACTCAATTATATTTGCAGAATGAGTAAATACATGAAGGATTATTTTAAGCTCCTCCAGGTACACACAGCCACCATCTTCAGCCAACGAGCACACCAGACAGAAAGGAGACCCAAGTGCTGTATTCAAGGCCCAGTTAGAGCTCCTATATGAGGCCATATGCTCTGAATGAGGCTTCAGGTGGTGTGAGGTCATGCGAGGTCATGCGCTCGCCTCAGCAGCTCTGTGCTGCGCAGTTTATATTAACAAGCTGCTATCCAGATCTCAAACTCGACCTGTGCCTTGAGGAAAGATGCTGCCTTGGGTGAGGATGGGACTTAGTTGGGAGAGTCTGTACTGTAGAATTAAAAATATTTAACAACTGAAACTGCATGGGCACCAACTAATTAGAATGGACGTTTTGATAAATCAGAATAGACATTGTGACCGATAAGAAAAGTTACTATGACCAATCAGAATGGGCACTTTGACTAATCAAAATGGAATGATGACCAATTAGAATGGCCTCTGTGGCCAATCAGAAAAGAAACTGTGACCAGTGAGAATGGACACCAGCTGTAACATTTGCTATGGATGTAGCAGTGTGTACAGCTGAATATCAGCCCTAACTTGGGGCAACATAATTGCGTCAAGTTGGTCAGTGCTGGGTCCAGCCAGCTGGTAGCACGCCCAGTCCTACTCAAATCTCCCTCACTCCCCAACAAGAAGTGTCTTTTAAGTTCAATTCTTCAGATGGGACTATGGGCATGTGAAGAAGGGCCTTCCGAAGTCTGGGAGTTCTCACTAGCTTAGTAGACTGACTTTGAACCTTTGACTCTGAACCTTTCCTCCATTTCTTCATCTGTAAAATGGAGATATTAATAGTATATGCTGCGTGGGCTAGTATATATAAAGCACTTAGATCAGTTTCTGGCACAGGAATTAGGTGCTAAACAAATAAGTAGCTAAAAATCTAACTTGATAAGTGATTGCTGTTAGTATTTATTGAGGCCTGGCAGTTGAATAAATTTGGGGGAGATCAAGGTTGCCTTGACCTCGACCATTTCTGCAGACTCACCTCCATCGAGTTCCACCTGAATCCACATAGGGTCCCCAAAAACAGCCCGGCAGAGAGGGCTGGCTCCTGACTTGGACAGGCTGGAGCACCCAGTCACTGTGAGTCTCTCCATCTTGTCTCAAATTGTCACTTGCTTCTGAGCCATCACATGCCACTCCCTAGTTGTGCACTCAGCAAACATCGTGAGTTTCCCAGGTGTTGTGAACTGCTGGATCACATTGCTAGACAAACTGCTGGAAACAGAAATGTCACCAGCATTGGGAACATGGATACACATGCATTTACACATGTGTGCACAAATGCAGTCACCCACCTCACACCTTTTCTACTCTGCAAAGATAAACTGATGAAGGAAAAGATGCTACCAACCAAGCTCTTGTTGTTTGCGAAGGTGATAATGAGACATCCTGGGGCAGGTAACAGTGGAAGCAATAGCACTGACCAATCAGGGAGGTGAATATTTGGCTGCAGGTCCATTTTCTACCATTTATTCCCTCTGACACATAAACACCCTCTTTGGGTTTTCTTGCTTCATCTGTAAAATACTATGCCCCAGTCTACCTTTCTGAGCCTTATTATCCCCATCTGTAAAATGTTCAAATTCCAAACATATCAAAATCATGAGTTTGTTTTGCTTCTCATTTTCCCAAGGGGACTCATTAAAAATCTCTAAGATCATCTACAGAGACGCATATGACCTTCCCTCCTGACCTCCTCCCCATCTTTCGACACACTCCTCTATGTGTTCACTGAGACCTCTTTTTCAGCTCCTAGAACATGCCACTTCTTGCTCACCTCAAGGCCTTGTATGTGTGCTGATCTTTGCTGGGAAGGCTCTTGACTATCTCTTTGCTCATATGCATGCCCCTCCTCTGGTTCTCACCTTAAACATCACTTTCTCAGGGCCTTCCTTAGGTCCCCTTCACTGCCGTAGCTTTGCTGCTTCTTCTAGGTGACTCTCATCCCTTGCGTGCTTGCTTATTCGCTGTCATTCTTCCCTGCCAGGCTGTTAGGCCAGTGTCTGTCTAGCTCTCTGTTATATGCCTGGCACCTAGCACAGAGACTAGCACATAGTTTGTGCTTAAGAAATAGTTAATAAATGAACATACTTGTGAACAAGCTTAGAAAACAGTAACCTGATTCTTGGTGCCAGCGAAGATGGAGTAAGCCCACCATAGCCTATTTCTCCTATTGATTGCAAAGAAACTACATGAGGACTCAAAAGGAAAAACAAAAAAGCAGATTGGGGAGGAAAGTCACAGCTTTAAGAATTGCCCATCCTTTATCTTTCGACTTTGTTCCCAGAACAGCCTGCGCCATGGAACTGCACAGTGAGTGAATGAAACAACCCCAGGAGAAATCCCCTCTGTTTAGCCAGAGAACCAGGAAAAGGGGCCCAGTCAACGAGCCCGAGAGTGCAGAGAAAATGCCAATTTTTGTTTTGTGTTGTCCCTGCTTTTTTCTTCTGGCCCTGTGCCAGGCTCTCCTCTCTTGAAGCTACGCTGACCACAAGGGGTGATGCAGATGTCTAAATCCCCAATAAAAAATTCATTTTCCTATTCAGAGGAACCATGAAAAGGGACCTGTGGGAGCTGGAGACTGGGGGCAGGCAGGTTGGGGGAGAATCCTGAAAAGGAGAGGTCTAGAGATGAGGATCCCTTACTTAATTTTGTGTAGGATCCAAAAAATCATGAGCTCACTCACAAACTATACATGTGACCCAGAGAAACATAGCAAAGGCTTTGTGAATGAAGTTAGAACATAAACCACCACCCTAAGTGGTACCTGAATGGGGCAGACCCAAACAACTCTGAAAACTGAACTGACATGAGAACCACCGCTGATAGAGGCAGGTCAGAATGTGTGGTCGGAACCTACCTGGGTTTGTTGCCTACTAAACCAAAACAAACAAAATTAACATTTTCCAGAGGATTTTAACAGGACCCAGAGTCTCAGAACATACTACTCGAAATGTCTAGAATACAATATAAAATTGCTTGATATACAAAAAATCAGGAAAATAAGATCAGATTTCAAGGGAAAGCATAATCAAGACAGATGTCAGTTCTGAGATGACTCAGATGTGGGAATTACCACACAAAGACTTTTAATCAGCTATTATAACCACCCTCTATGAGGTAAAAGTAAATGCTGTTCAGATGAATGAAAAGATAGACATTCTCAGCAGAGAAGCAGAAACTATGAAAAAGAATCAAATGGAAATTTTAGAAATGAAAAACAACATCTGAAATTTAAAAATTCACTGGGTGAGTACAATAGCAGAATAAAGAAAAAGTCAGTGAACTTAATGACAGAGCAAGAGGAATTATCCAATCTGAAGAACAAAGAGAAAAAATAATAAATTTTTAAAAATTAGAACATCAGCAACCTGTATAATAATATTAAAGTGGAAAATATTTATGTCATTAGAGCACCAGAGAGAAGAAAGAAATTGGTGTAGAAAAATGTATTTGAAGAAATAAGAACTGAAAATTTCCAAAATTTGGCAAAAACACATAAAGATTCAAGAAGCTCTGTGAACTCCCAATAGGGGAAAAAAAACCCAAACTTAAAAGAAAACCATACTCACACACATAATAATCAAACTGCTGAAAAATTCAAGATAAAAAATCTTGAAATCAGCCTGAGAAAAATTACACCTTACATACAGAGAAAATTGTGATTTGAATGACTATAGATTTCTCCTCGGAAACCATAGAGATCAGAAGACAGTGAATGACACCTTTCAAGTGTTGAAAGAAAAGAACTGTCAACATATAATTCTATATCCAGCAAAAATATCTACTAGAAACTAAAGCAAAATAAAGACATTCTCAGGAATAAAGAAATTCTCTAGGAGAATTTATTGCCAGAAAATTGACTTTAAAAGAAATGCTGAAGGAAGTTTTTCCAGTTGAAGGGAAGTGATACTGGGAGGAATTTGGAACTTCAGGGATGAAGGGAGAGCACGAGGAATGGTAAATATCTTGGTAACTGGATAGGCTTCTTTTTCTCTTCAGTCCTTTAAAATATGTATGATTATATTGAAAGGGGTTTCAGTGTATGTAGATGTCCTACATATGCCAATTATGATTTAAAGGTAGGCAGGCAAAAGGGACCTTTATGCTAGTAAGATTTCAACATTTTACTTGAGCTAGTATCGTGGTGACTCTAAGCAGACTGTGAAAGGTTAGACATGTATATTGAAATTCCCAAAGCAACTACTAAAAAAGTAATACAAAGAGATGTAACAAAAAACAAAAAACAAACAAACAAACAAAAACAGTAGCTAAGTTAAAATGGAATACTAAAAATATTTAATAACTGAAAAAGAAGTCAATAAAGGAGAAGAACCAGGGGTGGGGAATAAACAGGGGGGCGGCAAACAGAAAACAATAAAACAATAGATCTAAATTTAACTATATCAATAATTACCTTAGTTGTAACTGCTCTAAACACACCAATTATTGTGTCATAGAGATATTAAAAAACCAAGACTCAAGCATATACTGTCTATGAGAAGCCCCCTTTAAATATAATGATATAGATAGGTTAAAAATAAAAGGAAAAAGGAAGATCTACCAACCAACACTAATCAGAAGAATTCTGGAGTGGCCATTATGAATATCAAATAATGTAGATTTTGAAACAAGAAAATGCTAACTCTTTATGGGGATGTGAAGGATGGTTTT
>PVJD01011199.1:0-47947 GCA_004026545.1 Mormoops blainvillei | reverse complement strand
TGTGACCTGTCTCCACTCCTCCCCTTGTCCACTAATAGTCTTGTGGTCCCTGTCTCCATTAAATCTCACCACAGACCCATGCCGGAACATCAGAGCTGTTCTACCAGCGGACTCAAATTCAGAATGGCCCCTTTCTCTCCATTCCCACTGCCACAGCCCAGATCGAGAGCACTTGCCACTTCTTGCCAGGACCCTTGAGGCGGCCTCCCAATTAGTGTACCTGCTGGTAGCCTCTCCCTCCTCCAACCCTTCCCACCTGGCTCCCTAAGAACTGTCTTCCTGGTCTGTCATTCCTGGGCCTCCATAAAAACACTGGATGGCTCCCCGTTGTTCACAGAACAAAGTGCAAAACAGCGTGGCCACCCAAGCCGTGAATAGGCTGATCCCAACCACCTTTTCCACTCTCCTTCGCTTGCTGCCAATAGCTCCCACTCTCCAGGACATGCACATTCACGCAAACACTGTTCCCTCTGCCTGGTTTGTTCTTCCTGTCCGTCCACTGCTCCTCCTGGAAAATCCCTCCATCCCTCAGGATCCAGCTCTAATGTCTATCATCTGTGACACCTGCCTGATTTCCCTGAATGACCCATCGGTGCCCCATGATGCTACTACATTCCTCAACGACAGCCCCCATTTGGTCATAGGTTTTTATGTGCGCCCCGGCCCCTCCTGCAAGATGGGGAGGTCCCCAAAGGCTGCCTGGGGCCAGACTGGGTTTACCTTTGAATTTCCAGTACTCCCAGTCTTGGATACAATAAGCTACTTGTTTCCTTATTTGTAAGTTGAGGATGAAAATACCAGTTACTACCTCATGGCATTAGATGGATTAAATGAGCTAATGTATATAATATTCATGCAAATAATGATAATGAAGATGGTGATGATAAAAAGGAAGAATGGTTAGCATCTATTTGGTGCTTTATAAGTGCCAAACACTGTCCTAAACTCTTTACATAGATGAGAATCAGCCAAATAGATGAGTTAATCCATAGAAAGTGATAGTGATTATGCATGCATCTGTACGCATGTGTTTGTTTACACATTACAAACATCATCTAGATGACATATGTATTACATATACTCCACACTGTGCCTTGCGTTTAGTGAAAATTCTAGCTTTTCTTTTCTTCCCTTATATTTCCCTCCTTCATCACTAGCCTTCCCCCATCATCAGCCCTCCCCACTGACCACCCTCCAGAGCTGGGGTTGGAGAGAGATGACTATACAAGAGGTCTCTGTCACAGACTGTTTAGTGGAAGAGAGGGAAGCTCTTGGAGTTGCCTTTGGATTTTTTTTCCCTAGTCAAGCTGCCACTTCTTTGAGGACAGGGACTACGCTGTAAACATTTGTGTCCCGATACGCACCTGCATGGTGGTGGGCACAAGGCAGGCCCTAAATAAGCTCTTTTAGGCTGGGCCAGGCTCCAGAGATTCTAGTTTTCAGTGATTGCTGCAGGTGACAGGTTCTCAGGAGCACCGCGAGCTGTAGCCAGAGCCACCCAGTAGCATCCCTTTTGGCAGTGCTCTGCTGGGGACAGGGCCCCAGGCTGGGAGGTTGAGGACTTGCATCCTGAACACAGCTCTGCCTCCCACCTCCTGGGTGACACTGCAAATCTCTGCCCTTGACCAGATCTAAAGGTCCTCACCTATAAAATGCTGCCCCTCAAGACTGTCTAAAGATGCATGGCATGGCATCTGTGAAAAGTCTTTGCCAAAAGGCTGTGTAGAAGTGAGGTGCTGCTAATCTAAAGGGCTGGGGCTTCACTCAGAGGGGAACATTCAAGAAATGGGAGTGGAGGGGGAGTGCAGAGGCTTGTGTATTCTGCACATATGGGGGCATATATTTGTTGTCCTGCTTAGCAGCATTAGTGATTCAAGCTTGTGCTGCCTGTGGAACACTCTGTCCTTTGGGATCCTCAGGGACAGGAGAGGTTGCAGAGCAACAAGGCTGAGGCCAGCACACAGTTCAGTGAAAAATAGAGTGATAGCAATGAGGCGCCACGTACACAGGTTCATACACATGCATTCGCACTCCTGACAGCCCCCGACGCTGCCGTGCAAAAGCAGCTGGAGCTGATTACAGACAGACAGCTCCTTCTCTGGCTCTTTTTCTCCAAACAGTAAACCCTCCCCCCTCACCCCGCCCCTAGGGATTGCCTGAGCTCTTAGAAGGGGTGTTGCTGGCGCCAAAGTTAAGTGCCTAGAAAGAACATGGAGGGGGAGGCAGGGGTGTAGGAAGCTGCCATAGCACTCCCCTCTTGTGGGGGGTTAGAGAGGAGGGGATTAAAGGGGGAGAGCTGGCTGGGATACAGATGCAGCTTTGTGTTAACAGATGTGCTTTCCTGGCAAGAGAGAGCCCAGCCGCTCAGTCCCTCCTTTCTCCTTCATCTGAATCCACCCAGGGATCCCCTCTTAACCCTTCTCCCTCTCAAATTCCCAACTTCCTCTTCAAACCCTGTTATCTGGCATAAAGCTCAATAGATGTTGGATGAATGGATGAATGAATGAACACGCGACCCCTCCTCAAACCCATATCACTCCCAAGCCCTGTTCCCACCTCACAGACCATGATAACTGTGTAAGCACTTTCCTCTACCTTTCTTTCTATATACCCTCTTTAAACAGTTTCAACTAGCACCTCTATGCTCCTCATTCCCACATATGTTTCCAGCCCAGGCCTCACCAGCTCCCTAAGTGTTCCTTGTGCTCCTCAAATCCAACATGCCCCACATTCAATTCTTCACCAATGATGTCTCCATGCATTTTCTAGCAGTGAGTGCAGGGGGTGGGGAGGAAAGGATTTTCTGTATACCTCCTAGCAGGACAGGGGCATGAACACATTAGCACAGTCACTGGGGCAAACTCCTGTCTCCAGAGCCTCTTTTCACACCAGGAACAAAAGTCCTTCTCTTCATTTCCTTAATCTTAAACCCCCGCCCATAGGAAAGCCAAATTGAGAATCTTGAAGGCTAACTCTCCAATCTGGCCGAGCTTCTATGATTGGAACCAGGCAAGTTATTTCAACAAAAAGAAGTCCTTGAAAAGGAATCAGTGTCTGCTGGTTAGTTATTTATTCTCCCGCAATCTCCCTCTCAACCCCGTTGCTTTGCAATCCTGCTACTCCCAACCACCCCCCATTCCTTACTCAGCATACACATACACAGAGCCCTCCCTTCATTCCCAACTCCATTGCCCTCCATTCCGGAACCCTGTCTCCAGGATCACTGCAAACCCCCAGGTAAATATTGAACTAAGATTGGTGGAAACTGGGGATTTCATTCCATCGGAGCAGTGCCAGAGGTAAGACCCAGACCCAGACTGTTTATTGAGAGTCCACAGTCAAATTCTTTCCTGGTCTTAGCAAAGATAAGAGCAAATACAGTCCCCCTTTCCTCTAGGTCCTCCTAGATTTGGATAGCAGCCAAAGGACAGGTAACAAACACAGTAACTTTTGGTCCCTGACAGCCTTGGGACCTATGAAGGTAGAATCCAAGTTTCTTCCTTCCTGTTTCCAGGATGTCCTGAGTACCATATACTAGGACAAATGAAAAGTTTAATTATGTCCAACTGTGTTATGGCCATGTCTAAGCATTTTCCGATTTTAAAGCAAAGTGAAAGCTTTATCACCAATTTCACTCTGACATACAAAGTGTGAAGTAATTTATTTAAAGCTGTTGTGGTTAATTTTAAAACATTTCTTTGTTCATTCTGAAAATATATTAAGTATTTCAAAGAGCTGTAATGCATGGTTTCTGCCTTCACACTGTTCATATTCTAGTTGAAAGAGGGGAACCCTACATACAAGTGTTAACTAACAATGCTAGATCATGTCAAGTACTTTCTCATGCCTTGTATGGCCTGTGTGGCTCTTGTAGTCCCTTTAGCAGTAATTAAATTGTCCACTCTATTGCTACTATTACTACTGTTGCTCTTTTCTCCAATACAGGAAGGTGATTAGATGTATCTCTACGATGCCTGCATTAATATCTGAGTTGACATTCACTAGATGTATGATCTTGGCCAAGTTACTCAGCCTGTATGAGCCTGGTGCCTCCTCTGTAAAATGAAGACAATAATAGTACCTACCTCACAGAGTTATAGTGAGAATCAAATAAGTTAATACACACAGCCCACTTAGAATGATACCTGGCACATAATAAGTGCTCGATAATGTTAGTAATTTTATTTCCCTTTATTCCCACTAGAGGTTACAATTTTTATCAGGCTTCTAAAATAAGCTTGTAGATTCCTTGTTCATCTATCCATTCAATCAACACATACAAGTTGAGCATCTACAACTCCATGAACTAAACCCTGGTCATCTAAACAAATGAGACGTGCCTCCTGCCTTTGGGACCAAACAATTCAAAATAGTCCTGGGTTAATAGTGCCCTAAAGCACCTGGAATAAGAAAATACAATTCCTCCCTGGAAGAACACACTCTTAATCCAGTTTTCATTGGATTGCCATGGCTAAACATGAACTCATAATCCGAAATTACAAAGCAAATGATAAACAACAAAAACAGAATTAGATCCTCAGAGGCTCAGATACTGAAATTATATGATATAAAATATTTTTCAAGTTTTAAGTGTAACAAAAGAAGATTTTGAAAAACATTAGCAAAATCCAAGATAGAGAAAATAATTAGAATGTATACTATGTCTTCATAGGTGGCAAAGCTAGAACTCAGAGAAGGAAGTGACCCCTTCAATGTTATGTAGCTGAAAATGAGGGACTCAAGTCAGGTTGCCTGTGTCAGGTCTTCTTTTGGCAGACTTGGTGACCAGGGCTGTGTCATTTTTTCCCTGACTCAGTCAATGAGTGAGATGAGTACGAAGCACTGCACTAGGTCTATAGAAACCACCAAGATGAACACCATAGAGTCACTGTCATCAGACAGCTTAAAATTTACTAGAGAGACATCACTACACACATAGAAAAATAACCACTGATATCAGGCTATGTGGCAAAAACCACTAGGATGTAGCGATGTTGTCTAGGATGGTAGGAGTGCTCATCCGCATCACCAGGAGGACTTCTTAAACACAAACTTGGGGAGCACCTTAGAGTTTCTGATTCAGTAAATATCTAAAAAGTACTTTAATTTAACAGTTTTCAGTGATGCTGTTGTTGCTGGCCCCAGACCCACACTTTGAGAGCCTCTGGCCTCAGGTATTGTAAAGTCAGTTATACTTAAGTGGAGCTGGAGTGTGAAACGATATGATTTGAATATTAGAAAAATTACTCAGGCCACTTTGGGGAGAAGGGTAGCAGAGTGGGGAAAAGAGATGAGGAAATAAGAAGCTATTGAAGGAATCAAGGCAAGAGAAGGCTGGAGACAGTGCTAAACTAAAGCAATGGCGGGAGGAATGGAGAAAATGGGTCAAATTTGAGGAACACTTAGTAAGTAGACTTGGCAGGGCTTAGTGACTGGCTGAATGTAGATGTGAGAAATAAGGATTTCTTACTTGTGCCTTGTGAAATCATGTCACATTAGAGAATGTTTTTGTGAGCTTGTGGCAGGAGCCATGTAGGAGCTATACCTGTGTTTAAATGTTGACCATTTGAATTTTCAATCCCTACCAGTGTCTGACACACACAGTGCACTCAATAAATGTTTGTTAAATGTGTGATGCCCAAGGCAACTTGTGACTCCTGATTATACTGAGTATGTTGTTTACTATAATCAAAAGTTTAAATGTGTCACCAGACTTGGGGGTGTGAGGTTGCAGGGGGACATCTGCCTTTAAATCTCATATCAATAGTTCCAGGGAATTCAACAGGCATCTCTCACTGTCCACTCAATCTCTACTTTCAGTACCATGAGTCCTCACCTTGACCCTAATGAACTTGGCATTCTCTTCAAAGTACCTGGAAAGGAAAAGGAAGACTGTGATTGCCCTGACTTGATGACCAGCCACCAGAGCCCCAGGTACAGAGCCTGCCCCTCTGCCATTACCCCAGGTGTGTTTAATTCATTTATTCATCATTTTAATATCTGTAGGCCTGATGCCTAGAGCAGGGGTCCCCAACCCTCAGGCCACGGACGGGTACCAGTCAGTGGCCTGTTAGGAACTGGGCAGCACAGCAGGGACTGAGTGGCCAACCAGTGAGCAAAGCTTCACTTGCTTGCATTACTGACTGAGTTCCGCCTCCTGTCTCCCTCCTACCCAACCCCCCTGGTCCGTGGAAAAATTGTCTTCCATGAAACCAGTCCCTGGTGCCAAAAAGGTTGGGGACCGCTGGCCTGGAGGGCTTTTGAAATATTCACAGAGGCCACATTACACATACAGGTAAAGAATTCATAACTTGCTCTTATGTAACCAGAAAAACAAAAGCATTTTAAAGGGCAGCCTGAAAAGACATTTATTCTGCATATATTTAAAATGTGTAAAAATGAGCAATTTGCCAGTACATCATCGGTCGTGACTATTTGTAAGTCTCCTCCGTGGGCAAGTAGACTGCCAGCAATCAGCAGGACCAGCAAGATGATGGATGGGATAATTGTCCATTAGGGAATAGATAACTTTTGTACCGTGGGAGGGTTCGACAGGATACAGACATGATAGATGGATGGAAAAAGAGTTAGCTAATGTGATAGGAGTTGCAGCTCCATTTCTGGTAGTAACTGTTCTCTGGCTGAATCAATGATTAATCAAAGACACATTCTCATTTGAAACTCTTTTTTCACTGGTGTATAACCCCCGCTTTGCGTTAAATTTAATAGCATCATTAAAAACTGCTGTTCAAGAAACGCAAATAACTTTGCCCCAGAAGAAATCATGTCACATTAGAGAATGTTTTTGTGAGCTTGTGGGCAGGAGCCATGTAGGAGCTGTACCTGTGTTTAAATGTTGACCATTTGAATCTTCAGTCCCTACCAGTGTCTGACACACACAGTGCTCTCAATAAATGTTTGTTAAAGTAAAGGGAAATTAATTAATACATTTGTCCATTCATTTGCCTGTTTATTCCTTCAACAGACATTGATTAAATATAGGAATTAAGAGCTCTGGTCCATAAACCAGATGCTTCAGGCTTCAAATTGCAGCTCCAACCAGCTGTGTGCAGGGGAAGTTACTTAGCTTCTCTGAGCCCTGATGCCTCCTGTGTGAAATGGGGAGACAACAGCATTTGCTCTCATAGGGCTGTGTGAGTGCTACATGAGTTAGTGTACGTAAGTGTTTAGTACAGGGCCTGGCTCATAGTAACTGCTCACTAAAGGGCAACTGTAATTATTATCATCATTGTATGCACCCTGCTGGCCCTTTCTCAAATAACTAAGTCCATAGAAGAGGTACAGAACCTCTTAAGAAATGATAAGGCTCTTGGCCAAAGCTGGTATTCATTAAAGTGGTTATTTATGGTTCCCAGCCCAGAGCCCTACCGCCTTAGGCCTGCCATTCCTGGCCTGGTGCCCTCTTGTGGCAGGTCATGCTGTCTCTACGTATGTTGTGCTCTACAGAGAAGCTTGAGAAATTGCAGAGCAGGAAGGTGAAGGAAGAAGGTAAGGGCTGGAAAGGATACAATTAACCATCAACATGCAAACCTGTTGCACTCCCATCATTGTTAACTCTCTTGGGTGTCTTTCTGTGCTTTTGTATAGCTGTTCCTGGCAACATTTCTACCTACTAATTGCTATTTCTATTTATCCTCTTGGCACAGTTGAATAAGATTGTCTTTGACTTTAATTTTAATTTTTAGGCAACACAGTGGAGAACACATGACTTGGAGTTTAGTCAGGATAAGGGGGAGGGCTCATAAAGTTAGTGGCAAAAGAGGATGCTGGAGACAGAAGCAGTTGGCTACTGAAGAGCTGTGTGACCTAGGGTACATTACTTAATGTCTTTGAACCTCATCTGTAGAAAAGAGAAAAGGAGAATAATGGTTGTGAAGACTAAGTGGAAACCGCCTAATGCCATGTCTACTGCACAGTGAGTGCTAAATAAATGGTGGCTATGACTATTATTCTGGGGTCCCCTATATGAAAACAGAAGTCCACAGAGTTAACCCCTTATAGCTATTCATTTTCTAGGTCCTTATTCTCACTGCTAAACTAGGCCTGCGTCTTTCAAGCCCTGTATAGTCTCATGTTTACACATATTCTGATTACCAATTACAGGTCATGATTGTTTTTTACATCAGGTAAATTTAATACATTTAGATTTATGCTTCCCATACCTGTCTACCTGGAAGGTCTTACGAGCAACTTGAGGGCAGGAGCGACACATTGTTCATCTAATATGTGCTCAATAAGTATTGGGTAAAATGTTGGTAGTTGATCGAGAAAGTTAACCTACTGGAGTTGTGTATGTGTTACATCTCCTATGTTTCATTACGAGCAGCACAGGAAAGGGGAATGGGTGCATTGAACTAATATGGGTCTGGGTTTGAACTCTAAAATTGGTACCTAGGTGAAAAGTACCTATTAGAGCTAAAAAATTCAGTGATAGATAAATGGTAATAGCACTACTAATAGTAGCAACAGCAGTAGTAACAGTACCTACAATAGCACCTCACTTATCCACAGGGGATACAATCCAATACCCCCAGTGGATGCCTGAAACCACAGATAGCACCAAACCACACACACACACACACACACACACGTATACATATATACATGTATACACATGTATACATATATACATGTGTGTGCGTGCACACATGTGTGCATGTATATATAGTCTGTCCAGAAAAAGTCCAGGCATTTTAATATAATGAGAACAGTTAGCATGACATTGATGTAACCTGGTAGCCAAGGAGAGTGGACTGGAATGCACAAGCATGAACAATGATGACTTCACTGTACTAGTCAGTGGGGGGCTGTAGATGCCATGGAGTGAACATGTATACAGTCAGGCTGCCGCATTCAAAATGACTGAGCGAGTAGAGCAATGAATTTGCATCAAATTTTGCATTAAGCTTGAACATCCCTCCATGGAAACTATTTGAATAATTCAGAAGGCTACAACTATGGGTAACTCGTGATTGGCAGCTTCATCATGACAACACGCCCACTCATGCATCATGTCTCATGCAGAGTTTTTGGCAAAACATCAAATCATCCAGGTGACTCAGCCCCCTACAGCCTAGATATGGTGCCCTGTGATGTCTGGCTTTTCCTAAAACTAAAATCACTTTTGAAAGAGAAGAGATTTCAGACTGTCATTGAGATTCAGGAAAATAGGACAGGCAAGTGATGGCAACTGGTAGAACTATGTGAGATCCCAAGGTGCCTACTTTGAAGGGGACTGAGGTATCATTGTCCTATGTACAATGTTTCTGGTATCTTCTTCAATAAATGTCTCTATTTTTCATATTATATGGCTGGATACTTCCTGGACAGACTCTCCTGACTCTCTCTCTCTCTCTATCTATCTATCTCTGTATATTTCCTGTATTTACATACACTTAACAGCTTATCTTTGTCATATCCGAACTGCCAGCATCAACCTACTCTTGCACTTTGGAGCCATTATTAAGTAAATTAAGAGTTACTTGAATACAAGCCCAGCAATACCACAAAAATCCATCTGATTACTCAGAGAGGTATGAAGTGACTAAGGAGTGTGTAGTGTACAAGGGTGGGCAAAAGTAGGCTTGCAGTGGTGAGCATATGAAATACACAATTTATTCTTGTATTATTATTTATTTATTATTGTATTATTTTCCATATGAACAACTGTAAGCCTACTTTTGCTCCACCCTGTATGTAGGGTGGAGATGCTGGACAAGGAGTTGATTCATGTCCCAGGCAGCACATATTGAGATGGCACAAGATTTCATCACACTACTCAAATTGTGTGTAATTTAATACCTATAAATTGTTTATTTCTGGAATTTTTCATTTAATATTTTCAGACCATGGTTGACTGCAGGTAACTGAAACTATGGAAAGCAAAACTATGGATAAGGGGGCACTACTGTGCTAGCAAAAAGTGGAGTGGGAGAATTTCCCTAAGGATTAATTTTGTTCTTAAAGGCTGTGAAGGGCCAAAAATAAGCTATGTGGAGGTAGTGTAGTTGAGTCACATAAGCCTGGGGTGAATCTGAGCTCCCCACATATTGATTTTGTGATCTTGCATTAAGGTCCCTGAGTCTCAGTCTCCTCATACATAAAATTAAGAAAATGTCAGTACCTGCCTCACAGCTTTCTGGTAGACATGAAATAAGATGCAGTATGTAAAGCATACTACAGCATAGTATGTCACACATAATAAGGACCCAAAAAGAGCTATTTTATGAATTAATAAATATGTATCATCAACAAAATGGCATGAAAAACGTTATGGACACCCCTTAGCACCTGCATGAGATTTGAAGGAAGAAGAGATTAACTCCCAGTAAGAGCTGGCGAAACCATCTGTCTCTTACCATGTAATACCTAGTGTTGGAAGCTAGAAAATTAACGTTATAAGAAACCATTTTCAGTGAATACACAGAAAGAAGCCACTGTTTCATGGCATATCCAAATAGTTGCTAGAGCTCAGAGAGTCTCTCAGAATGTGATTGAGTTGAAAAGGTCAAGTCATATGGAACAGTAAATCATGTCACCTCATCCCAAATAGATGCAAATGCACCAATAACCAATGAACCCAAAGCAGAAAATCCAAGTCAAAGCAGTTGAAATTTGATCATTGTAGTGACGCCACTGGACTGGGGTGGCCTGCCAGACTGGAGAACCTCTGAGGCTAAACAGTTCACCCTGGCAGGGATTGTGACCTAGCCTACTGTCACAATGTCACCACATGTCTTCTCTCCTCTGTATGAGTGGAGAGGAGACCAAACATGATAAGGTGAGATCTCCCAGCCTAAGATGCAAAAAATGCCTTTTCTCCTCTTTCTGTTGCACCCCCTCTCCATTCTTGTTTGGACATGCACTGAGAATAGCATTCAGGATTCCTGTGTTCTTTTACTCTTTTTCAGTGTTTGGATTTGGCTGCTTGCCAAGAAATTAAAGAGCATTTTCAAAGAGCAGGTGAGTTTGGAGAAGATCTCTTATCTTCTCCAATGTTTTAACTTCCTGAAAATTAAAGCAGTCAGAGATCCCCTTGGAAAGAGTATGTAAGTGCTCCTAGGGCTTCCAAGTTAAAATCCCCATAAGACACCCGATAAGGTGGTTATTTTCAAGGGAATAGTACCCAGGTGTGGTAGTTGCTTGTAAGAAATTTGAGGAGTGGCACACAGGTTATATTTCTGATGTGAAAGCCACTCTGTTCCCTGTAAGCAACTGTTTGATGTGTGGCATTGCAGTCATGGGTGAAAACACCTGGTTTTAACCAGAATGGGTTATTTGCTCACAATTAAGAAGGGCAGGTAAATATGGCTTTGCCTCCTGGTCTTGTATCTGGCCCAGACATGCAAATTCACGTCTACAAACTTATTTTTCCCTGCCAGAATTCAATAGGCTAATGTCAGCAGCTGGCAGAGGTCTGCCTATGGTTATAGTGAGTGCCACATGGTGACAGATAAGGACACCAGAGGCTGTCAGAGAAGGGAGTCCAGCTTGTCTGAAGGGTAGGTGACCTGGCTTGCCAGTCAGGGGAGGGAAGAGGTCCTGGTCCAGGACCAATACTGGAGGTGCAGAGAACAGAACCCAAAGAAACCTAGAGAAGGAATAGGAGACAAAAACTATCATTTGTTAAGCACTTACTCTGCGCCAGGCACTGTGCCAAGCCTGGGTACATTCTCTCATTTGGTCCCATCAAGAGTCCCACTTTACAGAAAGGGAACTTCAGCCATTAAGAAAAGACAGATCAAGAGCAGGAACATGGAACAGCACAAATACTAAAGTGCCCCAATGGCAAAGCAGTTGGAATAGTTGCCAAGGAAAATTCAAGAACCTAAGTTCTTTATAGTCATGGAAATTGGGATTAGATTTGCATCTAAACCACTCAACCTTTTCAGCTGACACCCTCATTGGGCCGGCTCTGCCTGTTGTATCTTGAGGAAACTGGTATGGGCTCACTTGGCAAGGACTGGAACCATAAAAGGGATGGACAAGTATCTGCAATAGGTTCCTTTGAAGAGTACATGAATGGCCATATGCTATAAAACTCCAGTTAACATGGTAAGTAGGAGAAGAGGATCAATGAGTTGCAATTGAAAAATTGACACAGGAATTTGAGCTCTGTTTGTACTTCTACAATCAATGCCATTCATTTCCTTGTTTGGAACTAAGATGTTCTCCCATTATTAATACCCGTTGAAATGCAAATGCACTCAAGTCTCACTAGCAGAGATGGGTGCTTAAGCATACTGACAAGTACAATCAAAGGACAGGTCCTACTGAAACACACAATAGAAGTCACAACAGAATTCTGGTTCATAAATTATCTAAATATTCTTCCACCACAGATAACATTAGCCCTCATTTGTTCCTGAGCCCAAACTTTCCTTGGCTCTCATTAGCAGTTAGTGAACAAATGACAGTGTATTACAGCATCCTACCACTAGAGTGTACAACTCCCACTTGCATGACAACCAAATTCTCTCACCTTCAGACTTCTATGCTACAAGCTGAAAGGTCCAAGTGCATGAAAAGAGACCCTGCTTGGTCCTTTGAAGGGCTAGAAAACACTCCAAATGTGACATACATCTGACTGATACATTTTTACTGGTTGGGCTGCGAAACTGAGTCAGGGTTTGATGAGAACCTGAGACAATGACAACACAGTTGCATTTCCAGCTGTGTGAAATGACCAGCATATCATGATTGCCTTTTCACGCAAATGTCAATGACATAATCCTAACAGGCTCTCAGCTCCCTCACTGGTATAATAAAACAATGACCCAATTATTTTGGAGGACTGAAGCAGCAGATGTGATGACTGGGTATGTTGTGCAGGACACTGTGTGTGATGGATGGGGCACAGTAGGGCAACAAACTGTGCCGAGGATTTGAAACCTGCCTCCCAAACCAAAACTCCTGCCATTCATCTAGTCTAGGGAAAAAAAATAAAGCCATTCATTATGAAAGTTCCCACTTGTTCTCAGGATGGAGGCCAGTTGGGAAAATATGGCACAGTGCAGATTGAAGCCAATTCTGTTTAAAAACCCAGCCGGTTTGTGGGTATTTGTTTATTTATAACTCCCCCCTCCTCCTACTCTACACTCTGCCTCATTTTGCAAAGTATTTAAGATGGGATTTGAGCACTGAAAGTTTGTTTAAGTCTTAAACAGGTCCAGCTACTCTTTAAATGAACAATAAAATGACACCTTTCGAATCAAGTGCCTTGCTCTATAGACACTGACTTGGTTTTCCCAGTCAGAGCTGGTTCCCCTTGTGTCTTGTAGCAAGATGGACCTCTTGCACCAAAACACTCTTGTCCCCAGTGCTATGTTTTAATATAAACTGGAGAAGTAAACAAGAGCCCATAAGCCTGAAGCCTGAAAAAACAAAAGAACGTGAATTCACTCACTCCCACACTCATTCATTCACTCAACAAATACTGATTGCTGCCTATCCTGGAACGAGGTACATTCTAGGCACAGGAGGAGCAAAAATGAAGGTCCAGTTCTCGCACTTGAGAAACTCCTGATGTAGTGGAAAGGCTAGATGAGTAAACAAGCCCTGCACCTCAGTATGATCAGTGCCACAGCAGAAGTATGTACAGGGGGAACAGGAGAGCATGGAGGCTGCAGGGGGCAGAGATGATTTCATTCTCAGACTCAGACTCTGACTCACGAGTTTGACTTTTGGCTCGGTCTCACACTAGCTGCGTGACTTTGGTCACTTTGCTTAACATCTCAGAGCCTCAATCCCCTCATCTGTAAAATGGAGCTAGGTTGAATTGACATCATTGGGTCATTATGAGGATTAAATGAGCCAATCTGTGTGGAACACTTAGAACAGTTCTTGGCACATAGTGAGTGCCCAGTAAAAAGTTAGCTTTTATCTTTTCTATCCCTTTTGTTTGATTTTCGTAAGACTCTGTGTCTGGTGGTGAGATTCCTAGGACTGGTTTCTAAAACAGAACTGCTTTCAACAAACTCCTCCCTTTAGCCTGATTTTTTTTTTCATTTGTAATGACACAGTTCTGTCATGATTTTTCCCTCAGCAACCATACATCTGGCAAGAATCTAGGGAAGAAAACATTTCCCAGATGGTTTTGTTTATGTCAGCCTACTATGTGCCAAGCACCCCTCTAGATGAGAAGGACACACTGCCGAGTCATAAAGACAAGGTCCCTGTCCTCTTGGAATTTACATTCTAGTGGGAAAGACAGACTAAAACAGACAAATACAAACAGAAATAATTACCCAGAGAGGTGAGTGTGATTAAGTATTGCCAATAAAAGGAATAATAGAGAGGGGCAGGAGGGAACTATCTGTAGGCAGTCAGAAAAGGCTTATCTCAGGAGGTAACATTTAAACTGAGACTGAGGATTAAGAAGCCTCCCGTGTCAAAAGCAAGAACCACAGCAGTCCAGGCAGAAGGAACATCAGGCACAAAGGCCCTGGGGCAGGAGAAGACTTTGGGAATATTCCAGAAACCAAAAGAACAGCATGGCTGACCCTGGTAGGGAGGTAAAGCAGGCAGGATTATTATATGTATTTTGAAGATGAGAAAATGGAAAGCCAAGAGAGATTAATGGACTTACCCACAATGCCTTGCACATAGTAGGTTCTCCATATGTTGTAGAATTCTCAGTCTGTAGGGTGTGGCTGAGGACCTCTGCTTTCCAAATTCGGACTGAGGTTTCCCAACACAACTAGGGATCTGCTACCCAGGAAAACTGAAACATAGTCTTTTTTGTTGGTGAGTCATACGCAATACGCATTAGAGTGTGGGGTCCAGTGGCCCCAGCTGCCGCCTGAGTGTAAGGGGCGGGGGTGGGATCAGGCCGTGGCTGAAGCTTTTTAGCATGTTTATGATGAGCTGAAAGCACTCACTGCTTAATTTAAAATACTGCTCACACATACACAAATTCAGCAGCTGGGGGAGCTGCCAGCAATTGAAGCTAAGTGTAGAAAATTGGAGGATCAGAAATATCAGGTACCCAGCCCTGTTTCCCAGCTCTCACATGCTGTATCTGACCCCATACAGTCCCATCTTCTTAATAAATTTCCAGACATCAAGACATGAATGGAGCAACAGCAGCTGGGGGAAGGTAGGCCTCTGCAGAGCCCTTCCTATCAGCCACACTAGTGGTTCTACCTGGTCTTAAGCTTGCCTGTTTTCCTCTCCATCCATGGCTTTTAAAATAGCCCTCAAAGCCCAAACCCACTCTCTTGGTGAAGCCTCCCTTTGCAGCCCCTCTCACCTTCCCCCATCTTCATGTTCCTGGAAAGCTGACAGTTGGGAAAACTCATTTGGCTCAGTTCACAAACTGAAAAAGCTGGTTGCTGCTTTTTTTCAGTGTGTGTATCTTGTCTCCCCAACCACGCGGGGGCGCTCAGCACACATTGGAAGAGCTGAGTTGTTTTCTTTTGTATTCTCCACAGCTCACAGCACAGTAGTCAGTACATAGTGAGAGTCCCATGTGCATTTGCTCATGGGTTGCATGATAGTATCACTTGAAAAGCTTTTGGGTGGAGTACCTGCTCTTCATTGAAAAACAAGAACTTAAACTTGACAAAAATGTGAAAGCCCTCCAGGGCATCCAGTTTCCTTCCCACTGCTCTCCTACATCCAGGGTACCTTGCCCACAAACTGCATGAATCTGCAGCCTTCTAAATCAAAATGCCCCACAGTTCATTCCTTTGTTCATAATATCCCTTCTAAGACTGGTGATCCTCTCTCCCAACTTTTCCTATCAAAATACCAATTCATCCTTCAAGGTCAAATCCAAATGTTATCTCTGCAATGAAACCTTCCAAGAACTCTTATGGCACCCTGTGTCTAACGTCTTTCATGCTATAGGCTGGTGAGCTGGAATAACATTGGTTCAAATGCCAACTCCATCACCTCCTAAGGTAACCTCAGTTTCCTCTTCTGGAAAAGGGGATAACAACTTGCTTCAGTGCAATACTGTAAGTTGCAAAAAAATAATACCTGCAGCCCATTCAGCACAAGACTTGGCCCATGGGTCTCAGTAAGTGTTACTTGTCATCATCATCTCTTGGAAGCCAGATGAAGTAATGGTTAAAGTGTAGACTTGGGAACCAGACACATCTAGGCTCCAAGGCCTGGTTCTGTCACATCCTGTGTGACCTTTGGCCAGTCACTTCTCTGAGGCCCAGTTTTCTCATGTGTAAAATGAAATGATAATATTGGGCCGGCCAAAAAGTCTGTTGATTTTTTCCATAAATTAAAAAACACATTTTTCATTTTCACCAATAACTTTATTTATTTGGATATTTTGAGTATGTCGGGATCTCCCACATGCTAAAACATTGATTGTTCTCAGTTAATGTCTCAATTTGACCACTATCAACTTCAACTGGTCTACTTGACAGTGGAGCATCATCTAGTGAGAAATCTCCATCATGAAACTTCCAAACCAGTTTTGACACATTTGATCAGTCACAGCACCTTCTCCATACACTGCACAAGTTTTTTTTGTGTGTTTCAGTTGTGTTTTTGCCTTTCTTGAAATAATTAAGCAAAATATGCCAAAAATGTTGCATATTTTCTTCCACATTCAATATTAAAATGGCTACACAAAAACTCACCAATTTCGATAAATTTTTTTAAATGCATACTGATATGACAGCTGTCACAATACAATCTAACAAAATTGTTTTCTTTTTAAGTATATTTTACTGATTATGCTCTTACAGTTGTCCCATTTTTTCCCTTTTGCTCCCCTCTGCCTGTTACTCCCCTTCCCTCCAGCAAACTGTCCCCCTCTTAGTTCATCTCCATGGGTCATGCATATAAGTTCTTTGGCTTCTCCATTTCCTATACTGTTCTTAACATCCCCCTGTCTATTTTGTACCTAACAATTATGCTTCTTAATCCCTGCACCGTTTCCCCCTTTCTCCCCCTTCCTGCTCCTCGCTGATGACCCTCCAAATGACCTCCATATCTATGATTCTGTTACTGTTCTGCTTGTTTGCTTAGCTTGTTTTCTTTTTTGTTAGATTCATTTGTTGATATTTGTGAGTTTGCTGTCATTTTACTGTTCATAGTTTTCTTCTTCTTCTTTTTCTTACATAAGACCCTTTAACATTTCATGTAATAAGGGCTTCGTGATGAAGAATTCCTTTAATTTTACCTTGTCTGGGAAGCATGTTATCTACCCTTCCATTCTAAATGATAGTTTTTCTGGAGAGAGTAATCTTGGATGTAGGTCTTTGCCTTTCATGACTTTGAATACTTCTTTCCAGACCCTTCTTGCCTGTAAGGTTTCTTTTGAGAAATCAGCTGAGAGTCTTATGGGACTTGTAGTCCCTTGTAGGCAACTCTCTCCTTTTCTCTTGCTGCTTTTAAGATTGTCTCTTTATCTTTAACCTTTGGCATTTTAATTCTGATATGTCTTGGTGGGGTCCTCTTTGGGTTCATCTTATTTGGGATTCTCTGTGCTTCCTATATTTGTATGTCTATTTCCTTCACCAAATTAAGGATCTTTTCTTTCATTATTTTTTCAAATAAGATTTCAATTTCTTGCTCTTCCTCTTCTCCTCTGGCATCCCTATGGTTATGATGTGGGCACATTTGGAGATGTCCCAGAGTCTTCTTATTCTCATTTTTAAAAAATTCTTGTTTCTTCATTCTGTACTGGTTGACTGTTTATTTCTTTCTTATGTTCCAAATTGTTGATTTGAACCCTGCCTCCCTTCCCTTCACTGTTGGTTCCCTGTGGATTTTTCCTCATTTCACTTAGTGTAGCCTTCATTTCTTCCTTTATGCATTTGCCATACTCAATGAGCACCCTTTTAAAAAATATATATTTATTTATTTATTTATTTATTTATTTATTTATTTATTTATTTAGTTTTTAGAGAGGGGAATGGAGGGAGAGAAACATCAATGTGTGGTTGCCTTTCATGCACCCCCTACAGGGGACCTGGCCTGCAACCCAGGCATGTGCTCTGACTGGGAATTGAACCACTGAACCTTTGGTTCACAGGCCAGCACTCAATCCACTGAGCAACACCAGCCACGGGTCTAAGCACCCTTATCACCAGTGTTTTGAACTCTGCATCTGATAGGTTGGCTATCTCCATTTTGCTTAGTTCGTTTTCTGGAATTTTGATCTGTTCTTTCATTTAAGCCATATTTCTTTGTCTCCTCAATTTGGCAGCCTCCCTTTGTTTGTTTCTGTGTATTGGGTAGAGCTGATATGACACCATCATGGTGTACCTGTTATGTTATAAGGGGCAGAGCCTTTGGTATTCACCAGGGTGGGGCAACCTGCTTCAAAGCTTTGTGGCACTATATATGGGGGAGGAGTCTGAGTGGGAACAATGCCGCTTGCTCCACTCTCACCCTGCTTCCAGTCACTTCCCTCACTTCCCTTATGTGACTGGTAACCTTCTAACTGCTGACCTGGTGCTGAATCCCAGAGTGGGTGGGTTTGTGTATGTTCTAGGGTCATGTGGGTCCTTCACACGGATTCTCCTGAGAGACCAGCAGTTTCTTCCACTGCCCCAACCCCAACTAGTTTTTACAGCCAGAAGTTATTAGGTTTTATTTTCCCAGCACTGGAACCCTGGGCTGCATGGTCTGGCCTGGGGCTTGGATGGCTGGTTTCCCTGGTGTCCTTCCTGGTTTTTATCCACCACACATGAATGTGGGACTGCACATCCTGTGGGTCCCCACCACCACTGCCTCGCCACCATGATACTGTGTCCTCTCCACCTCGGGTCCCCATCTCTGCCCCTCCTACCCATCTGGATGAGTATTTCTTCTTTAAATCCTCGGTTGTCGGACTTCCATAAGTTCAATTTTCTGGCAGTACTGGTTGTATTTTGTTTTGAGATGAGCTGTGATCCTTCTTATGGTTGTGAGAGAAGGCAAAGTGTGTCTGTCTATGCCTCCATCTTGACCAGAAGTCCACAAAATTGTTTTTCAACGAAGTTAAAGAAGACAACTAAGCACTACAAGAGCCATCTTATGGAAAAAACCAAACAAACTTTTTGGCCAAGCTAATAGTTTCATGGCCCCCATCCCAGAATCTGTTGGGAAGGTTTAAAAACATAAAGTATGCAAGGGAAACCACTCAGCACAGGGTTCATTGCATAAAAATTGCTCATTCAGGTCTATGTACCCCTACAACCTATAAAACGCCTTTAAGGACACAGACAACATTTTACTTATCTTTGCATCTCTCCCTGTCTAGCCTAGCCCAAAACCTCTGCAGCTGGCTGGCCCACAATAAATCATTGTTGAATTGAATTGAAAACCCAAACCAGATGTGCCTCCTCCCCTGTCAAATGAAGCTTTAAAGCTGGTGGGTTGGGCCTGCTGCCCCTTCAACTCTCCCTCTCTCTAAGCTAAGAGGCTACCATTGTCTCCTGCGCTCTGGGGAATGAGGCAGGATGGTAGGAAGGGATAGGAAGTTAGGAGGAATCGATAGGACAAGTTGGGTAATGAAGACCATTCTGTCTGCTCCTGGTGACTCCTAGCAAACTGCCTTTCAAGGGTGCTATCCTGAAGTCTCTGTTGAATGAAAAGAGGTGGGTTTGATTCCTGAAATAAGGCACCAAAATCCCTTCACCTATCCAAGTCCAGCTGTAGAGGAAACCCTTCACTTCCCAAAACATCAAAAAATGGAAGTAAATATAGGTGTCAGGAGAAAGGGTCCTTCTCCTTTAGCAGAGATGGTGAAACAGGTTCAGAGGTGCTCAGCTCTGAAAACATGAGGCAGGGATTCAAAGCAGTTCAGCTGGTGCCACAGGGAAGTTCTAACCACTTAGCACGCTGCGTCTGGGTTAGTCTTGACACAGAGGAACAGAGGTATGTATTTTTCCACCCCCACCTCCTATAGACCCTGGGAGCAGAGCTTTACTGGGGGAAAGTATTCCAAAAAGTAAAAATCTGTTTTAAAACTATGAAAAGATGTCCATGTCCTCAGTGTTCCTGAGCTAGAACTATATAGACAGAGCACATGGTCAGCACAGGGTCAGGTTTAAGAGTCAGACACCAGAACATGACTGTCTGGACTGTAACACTGGTTCTGTCGCATACTAGCCTGCCTCACCCCAAACAAGTGCCTTAACCTGCCTGTGCTTCTGTTTTCTCATCTAACACAAGGTGCCAATCATAGTACCTCCTAACATGGTTGTCCATGAAAACTAAATGACCTAATATTTGTTAAGCCCTTACCATGTGCCTGGTGCATGGTAAATATGATATGACTGTTTTTTAAATTAAAATAATTACATATATCTGTCCCTCTGTAGCAAGGGGATCAGTGGTTAGAGCTTGCCTGTGGAGCTACCTGAACTAAGCCCAGTCTCGTGATTTCAGAGCTGAATCTCTCTGAACTTTAATTTTACCATCTCTAACATGGGGATGCTAACAGTCCCTACCCTAAAGGCTGTTGCAAGTTTTAAATGAGATACATAGCTCCAACATCCTGAGCACAGTGCCTGATAGCACAGAGTGAATAAGCACCCATCAAAGGCAGAGTATTCATCATCTGAATCTTGGAGAATGCTCCTTCCCATTTTTTGCCTTTTCTGGGTTAACACATGATATGTAGTTTTGGAAATCCTCCTGCAGTGAAGAAACAATTCCTTCATTTTGCCAATGAAATTCCTAAACGTTTTATTCAAAAGGGAAAAGTTTTTGGTCATTTCTAAACCATGAAAGCATGGGTTATCAGTTTCCCCACTCAGCAAACCTGTCCCCCAAAGCTGCAGAAGTCACTTTGCAGGACAAAATCTAAGGAATGAGTATTTTACCACAAACAAAAGCCATCTTTGTTTGCTATCCAGTTATGGGAGAAAAAAATACCTCAACCCAGGAGCTTGGAAATTTCTTGAAAGTTCTCATTTTATTCCAGCAAATTCAACTGAACTGGCAAGACTCTGGACCATGAGAACCTGAGGCAGAATGAGTAGCCCCTTTGCCCACCACCCTCCTCACAGCACCCAGAACCCAGCAGGGTGCACTGGGCATCAGTACACATTGGTTATCGATTCCTCCATGGGAGCCCCAGATTCCACTTCGACAATGTGTGCCACATTGCCAATACACTCAGAAAACTGTACTAAAGAACATTTTGAAAACGGGGGGGGAAAGCATCCATCAACTCACCACTCTAACACAACTCTTAATTTTGTGTGGATAGTTCTCTTCTAGTCTTTATCCACGTGCAGACATATTTTTACACACGAGTCATAGGGGAAAACTGCAGCGGCTTCAGCCAAGAACCAGATACCATACAGCTCATGTCACTAAACTTTCCAAATGAGGGCCTTTTCTCCCTTCATTCACTCCATTCATTCTGTCAGTTAGTCATTCAACAAACATGGATTTAATCAGGCTCTGGTGCTATGCCCTGGGGAATACAGACATGGAGATGACTAAATCACAGTCCCCAAACTCAAGCAGCTCTCAGTTTAATGGGGGAACAGATAACTCAGCAGGAAATTATAGTACAGTGTGATCAATGCATAATTGCTGCGAACATATAAAAGAGAAAACATTAAAGGCAGATGGGGAAGGGGTGCAGGGGACGCAGGAGATCGGGCAGAACTATACATAGGCATGAAGTTAGAGGAAAGCAAGGTGTCATCAGGTATCCAAAAATAGTTCAGAATGCCTAGATCACAGGTAGATAGCAGTGAACACAGTGAGAAAGAAAGGAGAGGGCAAATTATTAAGATTAAAGGCTACAGTGTCATTCTGAAGACTGTAGGGAAGTTTCAGAAGGATTTTAAGCAGGGTATTAGCACGGTACACTTTAGTAAGATTGCCCCAGCAACAGATTGGAGGATACATAGGAGGACATGAGCTAGGTAACAACGGGACCATTTCCAGCCTGTCACAGTAACTGATCAAGATCAGGAGGTTCTAAACAAATGAGATGGCTTCTTCACCTACACACTGTGTCATCTTAGTAGGTGACTTAACCTCTCTCTGTACCTTGGTCCCCTCTGTAAAGCAAATAACAACAGCATCTTCCTGTGTAGCTGCTGGGAGGGTTACAGAAGTTACGCATGCAAAGCACCTGGCACTGTGGCTGGTACCCGAAAACAGTTAAGACAGGTCACTTCCCCTTCTTCTCATTCCCTGTTCTTCCACTTCACCCTTCCTTAAAGGCTGGCGTGGTATGGAGCATGGAAGTGGCCAAGGCAGGATTTTAACCCAGACAGTCTGACTCCAGAGGGCAGTGGAGAAACTTTGAAAGTGCTGTTGTCAGGACAGCTACTTAGAAGGATTGTTTAGCTGAGTCTAGGGCCCAGCTGAGGTTGGAAACTATGACTTTCAAGTGGGACTAATCAACAGAGTGATGGGATTTTCTCCAGCAGTGTTCCTCCATCTGGGTGTAAGTACAGAGGAGGAGGCTGTCAGTTAAATTTATCCAGGCTTGGGTTTTTGCCTAGTGGATGTGTCAGAAAGACACAGGGCAAGGGAATTGAGGATATAGACAAGGTCCTGAAGTCTGCATTATAGGATTTAGCAAACAGACCTGGCTTCAAATCTCATCTGTGTCCTATACTAGCTGTTGGACTTTGGGTAAGTCACTCAACCTCTCTGGGCCTCAGTCCCTTCATTAAAGAAAAAAGACAATAGTATCTGTCGCACAAAGTTATTGTGATAATTACATGAGATTATTGAAATGATACCTGGCACATACATATTCATTTCTAAATTTATCATTGCCATCATTTTCAAGAATGGAGAGGGAAGGAAGGTGAGAGGAACTGACAAGATGGGAGAATGAAGGGAGCTCAAGAGACTGGAGATCGTCTTGAGGTAGAAAGATGAGCTTTGAGGTCAGCGGGAAGAATGTGGATAGTGGGGGCGGGGGGTTCTGAGAGCAGTTTTAACCGGTGATGAAGCATGGTATGGCTAGAATGGGGGTGTGTCCTGCACATGGATCATGGATGTCGAACTCACCCAGAATGATGTCAGGACTTGGGGTGGAGAAGACAGTGAGCCAGATGTCGAACTCTTCGTTGAATGGTTGAGGGGGTTGGTTTGACCAGGAGGGGGTGGTTAAAAAGAAGGGTCGATGAGGACTGGAGAGAAGAGGGTGCTGTAGCCAGTTGGCATGAGAAGGAGGAGCTCTTGGCCGAAGGCGGAGAAGTAACAGTTCGAAAGCTAGAGCACAGACCCCACCTCCCAGCCCTAAAGTGCCTGTAGTGTGGGAGTGTGAGCAGTGTCCACTAGGGGGCGCTGCAGGCAAAGCCGTGAGCTCCTCCGTGGAGACTCAGGTTTCAGCGTTTCCAGGCGCCGAGGAACAGAACAGTATTCTGTGAAGTTTATTTACAGTGCAGCGGGAATTGTTTCCCTTGGGAGGGGTTCCAAAGGGTACAGAAAAAAGTGGGAGAGGGCAGTAGTAAAAAGATAGATGAGTTAGGGGTGGTTGGGGAATGGGAGCACAGAGTAGAAGTAGAATAGTATGGGAGAGGACAGATGATGGGCGGGGAGACTCACGTTTGGGCTGTAGCCAAGGACTGGGGGATGTGAGGCTTGGTGGGATTAACTGTCCTCAGATTTCCAAATGGAGCTTTTTTTCCCTTTACATCTTTTGTTTATTATCAAAGTAACATATGCTTGTTTCAAACAATTCTAATCATTACTGAAGTGAACAATCCACCTTCCCCACCCTGTTCCCCAGAGATAACCACTGATGACTATCTAACCTTCCAGATTTTTTTCCTATGTGTACCACATAATGCCCTTAACAAAAATCTGATCCTACTGTATTAATTCTTCTGAAATTTGCTTTTATTACAATACTATATTGGAAACATAATTGCGTATCAGTATACAGAGATCTAGCTTGTCCTTATTTGTGGCTACATTGTCATTGTCATCATTCTATGTAGTAGTAGTAGCAGTAGTAAGGATAGTAATGGATGGCAGTTATTGAATGCTCTGCACCAGATACTGTCTACAAACTTGACATTTCACATAGGTTATCTCATTTACTCTACACACCTTCATAAAGGAGGTATTATTATTTTTTCCCATTTTACACATGAGAAAATTGAGGAACAGAAGTGTTTAGAAACTTGGGCAAGGTCACACAGTTCCCAAGGGCCATCTGACCTCAGAGCCCAAATTCTTAATTAGTAGCAGAGGGAAGCTTGGTCTGCCATCTTTGGATGTAGTCTATTCAGCCATATTCAACCAGTTCTCCACTGAAGTCATTTAGATTACTTACAATTTTTTGCTCTTTACAAATAATGTTCAAATGGCCATCCTTATATATGGAGCATTTCAAAAGGATAAACTCCTAAGACTTGCTGGGTCAAATGAGTTTTCAAGTTGCTCTCCAGAGGCTGTGCTAATTTATATGTGCACCAAGAGTGAATATGTGTGCCTGACTTACGACATCCTGACAAACACTGGGTTTTAATAACCTTTTACATTTTTGCCAATCTGAGAGGTGAAAGATGACACTTCAGTCATGTCAATGCTGTTTTAATTTTCATTATTAATTATTACTGAGTTTGTGAACCTTTTTATATGGCATAGGCTCTTTGTGTCTCCTCTGAGAGTTCCCTATTCAATTTGCTTTGACAATTTTTCTAGTGGGTTCTTCAGCATGGTCTCATTGAGCTATAGAAGCTCACCCATTCATTCCTTAAACAAGTATTCATTGAGCACCTACTGTGCACCAGATACTGCCTTAGCGCTAGGCATACAGTGGTGAATAAGCAAAACCTCCACTTTCATAAGGCTGACTTGTAAGGAGAGGAAACACATAATATTCAAATAACTGAATAATGTAATTGT
Source organism: Mormoops blainvillei (assembly GCA_004026545.1). Taxonomy (NCBI): domain Eukaryota; kingdom Metazoa; phylum Chordata; class Mammalia; order Chiroptera; family Mormoopidae; genus Mormoops; species Mormoops blainvillei. The sequence goes on along the minus strand of PVJD01011199.1, from coordinate 23,134 downwards.
AGATTATGGTGAGTGCTATAAAGAAAATAATGCACTTCCAATAATGGAGCTCTTAAAATATAAAAAATAAACCTTTGTCTGCTTTCTATGTTGTGACTTTATCTTTGTTTGTCCTTTGTCTTTTAATTTTGCATGAAATATATTTTGCCATATCGAAGTTGTTCGATTTCTGCACAATCAAATCTGTCATTCTTTTTCTCTACAATTCTTGAGGGTTTTTTTCCTTGATTTGCAAAGACTTCTTATTTCAATATTTATAAAATATTATCCTATGCTTACCAGTTTTTAATAGTTTCTCTTTTTAAAATCTAAATTTCTGGCTAAGCTGAAATATATTTTGGAATAGGGAGTGAGATAGAGACTCAGCTTTAGTTTATCTGATGGCAGGCCAGTTGTCACAGTAAATGGTACCATGTATTAAATAGTGTGTCCTTTCTCCCAGAAATAGTAAAGCAAGGCCCACAGAAAGGAAGAGCCTTGCTCAGGGTCATGTAGCAAATTAGTGGTGATAGAACTGAGCAGAAATATAAGGCCCCAGGAGTTGCTGACTCCATAGCAGCAATATACAACTGATCTTGCCACAGCTCCATCCCGTGGTGTAGAACCGCCCACTCTGACCTGCTCTGATATTCACCCTCTGTGGCCATGGCACCTTCCCTTTCCAATAATCCCCCTGGCATCTTGCTCAGAGATAGGAGGGCAGTGACCCATTGAGCTTTGCTCCTTATAAACAAGCAAACACCACTGATCTCTGTGAGATGCCTCACCTTGACCCAGTTCTGGATGCAGAGAACTAGGGGCGGGGGCAGACAGATTTGCCACTTAGGAACCAAAATAGGAAATGTCTATTCTAAATAAAGAAATCTGGTGTTGTTTTCATTGAGCTGCTGATGGAGTGGCTGCTGTCCCAGAAGCCTTGCAAGGGGGCTGCTTTGAATTATGCCGAAGCAATAAGGTGGGGGTTTGGAACCTTTGGAATTTGTATTGAGGCCCTAGGTAGAACAGGCCCAGCCAGAATCCAAAAGGTTATCTTGAAAGGACAAGTGTTTACACCACCTCCATTGCAACTTGGCCTAATATTCCATTTCATTTGATGTTTCCTATACAGGTTTTCCCTTCTCACTCCGCATTTCCCTGGGTTGTGACATTTTCACACCCTCCAGCAGACAGGCAGGTGGGAAGGTATCTCCAGGGAGAAAGAAAAGCAAAGTAATAGGAGTTGAAGTCATTCATGCTACTCGAGGTGACATTTTTTTAAAGCTCATATTTCTTTCAGTTACCAGGAGATTTTGTTCAAAGTGTTTGAATAAAATAGGTGGATAATTGCCTTCATTATGTCACTTGCCTTTCTTGTCCTACTAACCTTGGTGGGCATTTTGTTGCTTTTCTCCTAAACCCTGCAGTAAATGCACTGCTTGTAATAAGGTAAAGCAGCATTTTAGCATCCTGTCTGTCCCCTACCTCCAGGCATAGTGGGTATCCAGCCTTTGCAGTGAGATTTAAGGTCCTTCTTCTCACACCAAGGATCTCACCAATCAGATAGTCCCACAACCAATACAGTCAAAAGAAACATGAGTTCCAGCCCCAAATCAGCTATAACTTGTTGTGTGACCAGGGGCAAGTCACTGCCCCTCTCTGGGATTCAGCTAGCTTCCAGTAAAATGAGAAGGTCAGTCTGAGTGAATTCCCTATCCAGGCTTCTTGTCAAAATCATCCATGCTACTTATTAATATGAAGATTCCAGGCCCCAATTCAGACATGCTGAATCAGACTGTCTGCAAGTCAGGAGTCACTGTATTTCACCAAAAATCCCTGAGATTTCACTGTGCAGGCAGGTTTGGCCTCCAACGAACCAGATGACCTGAGGGTTGCTTCCACCTCTAATGTTAGGTGGTTTGATATCTCCCTCAACATTTTTCTATTTTATCTCTAAGAAAGATGCTTCTCTTCATTCCCATCCCACACTCAAGCAAAAGGGGAGGTCGTTCTCTCATCAGGAATGGTGAAGGCTTTAGCTCTGTTCATCAGATATTGAGCAGTTACCTTGGAGGATAGGATGCAGAAGGAAGGGGTATACGTATTATTGATTGGAAGGGTGATAAGGGGAGGGGAAAACAACAGCATCAACAACAGGAAAGTGGACAGACTGCATCTGCCAGAAGGCCAAGGCAGCCTGATACCCTACTGGGGACATGGAGGACATTGACATTCTGTAGAGAACACACCTAAGGCTCATTTTCCCTGGGGTCATCTCTGCCTCGGTCCAGGTAATAGAATGCAAAGAGGAACAGCCAAGCTGGGAAGCAGCGTTCCTTTTAGTTGGCGAGGTCTTATGACTCCTGAGGTTGATACCAACAAGTAAGGGTATGAACACATCTCTCTTTGCCATTGGGACCATCTGATCTCAGTCCCTTGTCCAAGCATCATTTGAGACAAGAAGCCTAAAAGAAGCACTAGGCCTTGACATAAGAACACTCTAGCTTTGGGGAAATCTTTAAACTAGGGCCGTTTTCTCATAGCTGGGATCCTGCCCTCTTTTAGCAATCAAGAGACCCCATCTCTTGCCAGTTGTATCACCCCCACTCTGCTGACCTAGATCCCTGACTCTCTGTCTCTGTGCTTGAGTCCACTTTCATTATTCATTATTCACTCACCTGCTATTTTCTAAGCACCTACTCTGACCTGGCACTGGGTGAATTAGGCCAAATGAAAGCAAAACAGACATGGTCCTGGCCCTCAGGAAGCCAACTGGCTAGCACAGTAGTTTACATTATCAGAATCAACACCTCTTTTTTATAAGTCTTTTTTTGTTGCACTCCTTTACTATCCTGAAATTAAATTCATAGATGTTATTCCCTGCTTACACACATACATTCAAAATGATTGATAAATGCCTTGCCACAGAAAGAGGAAATGAAAGTAATCCATAGTAAACTACTACATATTTACATATGTAAATATTCACACAGGACTACATGGAAAGAGTAACTGAAGTAGGGAGAGGCTTGTGCCTTCATGTAGAATCCTGATCAATGCAACAGTTACAAATATAAACCAATAAAGGGGTATTACATTGACAACTGAAATTCCAAGAGCAACATCACAATTGTTGAAATAATTTTCTGAAATGGTAAAAGACTGGTTAAAACTCTGAAAAAAAATCTTCCATGTCTTTATACAATACATAGTTTAATTAAAACTGTGGGGTTGGGGGGGAGCAAAACTCTTTGTGCATATATGTAAAATATGTATAGTATAAGTTTAGATAATTAAAATGGAATTTTCACCTCCATGGAAGTCCAATAGAACTTTGAAAATCCTGCAGGATGCTGGGCTACTCTTCATTTTGCAAGGCCCCTGGGCATTGCAAGGACATCTAGCATCCCCATTTCCACTAAGTTACCTCACAAATTTTCCAAAAGTCCCCTAGGGGGCAGTATTGCCTCAGTTGAGAACCACTGGTCTAGTCTTTCAGTTCCCGTAAGACTGGGGCTTCCTCTAGTTCCATACAGGCTCTCATTCCCTTCACTGCTGCCCTGCGATGGAGTTCCATCCTTGCTACCAGTATCCGATGGGAATTGTAGCCCCAGCTCTGCTTGATCAGTTAGCTCAGCTAATCTGGATAGGACTACCGCTTCCACTGAAGCCACCTGCTTGTCTAAATTGCAACCTGTTGTTGCAACTCTTTGGGTGCTGCCTCTGAATTCAGCCCCTGCAGCTGAGTACGTTACCCTATTCTAAGAGTGCCACTACATGCAGACCCCAGCCTTTGTACTTTGCACCCCAGCCTCCATCCTCCCTCTGGCCCACCTCCATCCCTGACCTAGTAGAAAAGCCAGGTTGGAACTTGGATCTCACCAGATCCCTGTGGCCTTTTCTTTTTTTCCTGCACCTAAATTCCCCTAGGATATTGAAAGAGAAAAGAATTATTTCCTGTGAATTGGAACACAAAGAGAGTCAGCCACCCTTGGGGTTTCCTTCTACCAACCTTTAGGGATTTTTCTCCGCATCATAGATAGAGCCCCAAACCACTTGAGAAGCCAGCCCAGTTTCCTCAGAGCACTGCAGCCAAGAGTATGTGCTCTGGAATCAGACAGACCTGGATTCAAGTACAAGATCTTCCTCATATAGCTGAGAGACCAAGAGTTTCACTTAGACTCTCCAATCTGCAGTTTGCTCATTTAGAAAATGGTTATAATAATAGTACCTACCTCCATTGCGTCCTGCTAAGGATGAAATGAAATGAACGCTTGTTAGATGCTTAGCAGAGTGCCTGGTACATAACATTCCCCCAGAAAATGATAGTATTGCTGCTATTCTGAGAATCACATGGTGTGCTCTCAAAACTGGCTTTAGCTAACTTTTCTTATCCCATTCTGCATGTTTCCAGTTTATCTTCTAGACCGAGTTCAAAGTTTTTGTGAGTCTGACCAGTATGGGTCTGTGTCCTGGGATGAAGTTCCATCCAATGAGAAATACCAAGCTGATAAAATGTTAAGGACTCTATTCACCCAGCCAAAAAGAATGTATTTTTTTCTATCCTGTCTCATTCTACAAAGAAGTTCTGAGATGTAGTTATTGAGCAGACCAGGATTGGGAAGCCGAATTAACTAGGAAGTATTCTTAAACATGGCACCAGCTTTCTTAGAAAATTTAAGAATTGTCTGAAAGGGTGTATGGTGAAGTAAACTGTATGGTTAATCACATTGAGCAGCATATGCACCATGCCAGAGCTTTTGGGGGGAAAGGGAAAAAACACAATCAATCATCCAGATGCCAAAGAGAGCATTCAGCTCCTGTGCAGAGACAATATTAAAAAGTCCTTTCCATGCAAGCAACTAGATTAAGGCAATAAATATTTTGAAGGTTCTAACCTGTCTACCTGTCTGTGTTGCATTAAGAGAGGGTCTTTCCCTGGCTGGGTGGTTCAGTTAGTTGGAGCGTCATCCTATACACCAAAAGGCTGCGGGTTCAATCCCCGGTCAGGGCACATACCTAGTTTGCGTGTTTAATTCCCAGTTGTGGAGTGTACAGGAGGCAACTGATCTCTCTCTCCATCTCTCTCTCTCTCTCTCTCCCTCTCTATTTCTGTCTTTATCTCTAAAAAAAATCAATAAACATATCCTTGGGTGAGGATTTTTTAAAAAGGATCTTAAACAACCCAGAAACAACTGAAGGGAATGTCCAAACACTCATCAGTTAGTCAATATTTATTGAGCGGCTACTATGTGTGTGGCACTATGAAGGCTACAGAAGCAGAGGAATATAAGAATCAGTCTAGAACCTTCTCTTGAAGAACCTGCTATCCAATTGGGGAGTGGAGGTGGGGTGGGGAGAACTCACCAGACAAAGCAATAGAAAGCCCTTTACCTAGGACTTTCAGGGTGGGCTAACATCATTTTAGTTTTTGTAATTATAGTCTCACAAAATCAAGCAGATCAGATATTCTGCTATTTGGTAAAGAAAAAAAATACAGTTACATTCATTGAGGTGGCTGTTTGACTTTACAAGAACTTACATAGAGTGATTCAGAACCAGTGTTTGGTGTCAGGCAGATCTGGGTGTAAGTTCCAGCTCTGCCACTTTACTACCTGTGTGACCTTCCCCAGGTTGCCTAACCTCTTGGAGCCAGTCTCCCCATGTGGAAGTTGAAGGTAATAACAGTATATTCTTTGAAGGATTGTTGTGAGGATTAAAAGAGACACTTTACATAAAGCACTTGGCTAGAGCCTACCACATAGTTAATGTCCCCTAAAAAGGTAGCTTACTATAATCATTAAAAATTATTGCATGGGCCAAAGACATCTAGAAACACTGAAGTAAATTTCCAAACTCTCCTATTAGCAATGACGGCAATGTCTATTCCTTGGAGCACTAGTGGCCAGGCCTGGGAAGGTGATGAGGTAAAGACAGTATTCCTACAACAGAACCTTCTCGCCCCCTCCAGGTTAATCTGACTTTCATGCTTCTACCTACGCACCCAGAAGGGGCTCCGTTCTGCCACTGAGGCCCCTCTCTGGGAGCTCTTGGTCATCCAATTTCAATATTCGTCTTTTTACAACCTCCATTTGCAATTTGGCATCCTACATCTCCTTCCCTGAGGTCTAGCAACACAAGAAAGGATAGAAAAATTGTAATGTGACCTTTTCATAAAGAATGACCTGTATGTAAAAACACAAAACCACCTCTGAGAAAATGCATGAATACAAAACCCCACAAAAGGCTCTGACTCATGTTTAGGAGAAGCGACAGGCACACCCGAATAGATTTTTCTAATTTAACTGCCGAAAAATGAATCTCTGAATCTCTGTCACAGTATGTATTATATAGTTTCCACTCCAAAAGGAAACATTGAGTTTTTATGAGAAAGCATTATGACAGTTCCGACCGAATGTGGATGACAGAATTTGCTTCTGAAAATGCTACCGTGTGTATTTTGTTGTTTCCTGGTTATTAATACAATACATTTTGCCTCTGAGTCAAATGTTTTTACTTATGCCCACAAAAATTGTGAGTTACAGGAAGTCTAACAGGCTTAATTAGAGAGGAGTTTTAACTTAATCCAATGGTTTTGCAATAACCCAGACTAAGTCAGTGTCACTCCCCACATTTAATGGGAAGTAAGTGGTCAGAAATGGCCTTTAGCAACCTTGTTAGAGAAAAAGCACACAATGAGCACAAACAAGGCTGGTTCTCCTGAGGTAGAAATGGCAGGCTGAGGTCACTGTAATTATCCACAGTGCTTTTTGTATGCAGTTTCCCATTACATGTGTTACCTGTTGCTTTCAACTTTCTGTAATTATAGTTTCGTATGGTCAGATAACACTGTTTCCCCTTCATTTTACCAACCAGCACGCTCAGGAGAAAGTCACTCCTGCCCTTTTGAGTTTTACCTGTGAGTGTGTTTTAAAAGGCAAAGTTTCTTAGCCCAGCCAAATGAAACTGATTGGAAAAGCTCACCATAGAAATGAGAGGCCCTATTACATGTAATAACTGAGTTCTGCATCCCAATCCTAAGCACTAGATCACAATTTTGGAATGAAAGAACTGTAAAGGCTTCAGAAGGCAGCAATGAAGATGATTAAGAGGGATTGGAAAAGAGGGTCTAGAAGAAAAGGTTAAAGGTATTAGGGTTATAAGGGCGATTTAGTGCTGAGAGGAAAAAAATATAAAGGAGGCTGAACAGCTGTTCTTCCACGCTAGTGATGGCACAGAATAAATGAATGGCAGCATGAGGCACTTTAGGTTAGATGTAAGAAATCACTTCATAACAAGTCCCCTTAAACACTAAAGACCATTCATTCTTTCTTTATTCCTAAAACACGAGTAGCACCCCAGCCACATGATGGACTATGTATTAGGCAGTAGAGAAGTTCACAGGCTAATGAGAGAAATATGCCAAATAGATCATTACAAGACAGTGGGATGCATTCTATAATAGAAGAAATTGAGAATACTTTGGAATTTAAAAAGGCAATAGGATGCATATAATAATATTATATATTATCTCCAGTGGGGTCTGAGACAGCATCCAATAATCAAGAACACTGATATTGCTGGAGCAGAAACACACAAATATTCACACAGGGTGTGATAAAGACTATAAATAGTCTCATGCCAGTTTGAGTTTTGCTGCCAAATGAGTTTACATTAACTTACAAAAGGCTCTTAGTTTTCAGAGTGTTGCGGATTATGCAATGATAGATATGGGACTATGGATCTGTGTAAGAGAAGTCTGGCCTAGCACTAGGACTTGGGAATGATGGGAGACTTCTGGGCATGGGCAGTGTATGTGTCTCTATTGTTCTAATCCAACTCTGCTGTCTTGGTACCATAGACAAGTTCTGAGAAAAATGGCTATGTGTGTGTGTGTGTGTGTGTGTGCGCGCGTGCATCTGTGTAAAGCAAAGGGAGCCTCCTCATTGCTTCTCTGGTCAAGACCACTTTTGGGCCCTACATATAAAGTGACCACTGGCAATACATCTCAGGGGAATTAACCAAATGATCAATAAATGTTTTTTTGCTATTGCTGTAAAGATTTCACATATGTAGCACCATAGTCCCTATGAGGACATCCACAAATGTGCAAAATAGGTATACTCATGTGGGGTTTGTAAATTGGGATGGAGTTACTGTGCAGTGTCCCGTCTCTGGCCTTCCTTTCAAAGCTCTGTTCTGTGAAGAGCAGGGTAGGAAGAAATCGGCCATCCTGCTCCCTCTCTCACACCTACTCCGGAGATAGCAGAGCTTGGCAAAGGATAAAGAAAACTGAACAGCCTACAGGGAGGTGCACTTGAGTACCTAGTTATCTGGACTGGGGAAACGCCCAATTACCCTCCACCAGTCAAGTAGCTTCACTGGGGGGCTAGCCTCCCTTGAGGGGGAACACCCAGTGAACCCTGCCACACACCTTCAGAAGCTGTTTGCTTCCTGAAAAAAAGGGAGAAGTCTTTGAGCTTGTTCTCCTTCTGTTCACAATCAGAAAAAGGAGACCCTCTTGAGGGGCCATTTTCTGCTATCAGCCACCTGTAAACATCACCTACACCTAAAATAACTAAGGCCCTCTTTTCAGCTTTAGACCCCCCCCAAAAAATGTCCTCCACATTGGTCCTTTCCTGTACCCTCTGGGACTCCAAGCTCACATCATTTCAGGGTGAGTTCAGCCTACGACTCCCTTCAAGGCCTAGCTTCCCAACCTTGGTGATTCCAAAGCATACATCTGTTGCAACAATCTAAGCAAAACCAAGCTGGGGTGAGAGCCTGGAGTCCCAGGATTTTCCACACACCCATGTCCCACCACACTCTCTGGCCTTCCTCTTCCCAGGGGAGTCAGCTCCCTGTAGCCCTTCACTTTCCTCTCCCCAACAGAAAAGGCTCTAATAAAAGAAGGTGCCCTTAGACATAAGTAATAATCCTGCCTTACCTCAGGGCTCCTGTCAGACTACCCCTTGCAATGGACTCAAAAGAATCATGCAGAGTTGCGGCATCACTCATAGGCAAAAAGGAGATATCTGGGGGTGGGGTAGCCTTCTCAGTGCCCATCAGATTTTGATATGGAGCCACCAAGTCGGTCCTCACCTTCATTTTGTAAGATGGACTGTGGCAACACTCCTCAAAGGAATGGACTCTGTTTTCTGATTTCAAATCAGGTTGTGTAGGCAGATATCAGAAGACACTCTCTGGAATTAGGATTGCTCTAGAAAGTCTGAGACATAGTTCTGCCAAAGGTAGATGGTGCCAGGAAAAGAAAAGGAGACTTTGGGAAAAAAGACTTGATGGTGAGAAGACGGAAGGAGAACCGAGAACAGGAGTAGTGGTGGAAGAGAAACCTGGATGGAGGCAGGGAGAGGTTGAGCCAGGGGACTAGTAAAACCAGATTTAAGGAAACAGCATTTTTTGAGTGCTTATTTTGTACTGGACACTAGCTGTGCATCTCACATCATCCTCACAGCCACTGCAGAAGATGAGAATTATTATTAGGTCTATTTTACACAGATCTATTATTAGATCCATATAACTTATTAAATCCATTTTCTGAGGCTCACTGAGGAAAAGTAATGTGTGACAAATCACACAATCAGTGAATAGTGGAACTAGGATTCAGACACCTGTTGGTCTGACCCCAGAGCCCGCAGCCATCTGAGAAAGGGGCCAAGTACCTCTTGAATGTAGACAGAACCTCCTTAGTGTAATGTTGGTAGAGGACTCCAGAGAACCCATCCCCCTCATCACAACTGAAGCAGCCACATTGCTCCCACAGGGACCATCTGCTCCTGGGTTAAAGATTGAGTTCAGGGAGGACACCATTAAAATGTAAGTATGTGTTTTGGAGGTTGGCACAGTCCAAAAGTCAGGTGAAAAGCCTTCCCTGTTTCAAGGTTTTAGAGGAGTTGGGAAAGATGGAGCACCCAGCAGAATAGGTGGCCAGTAGGAGCCATAGCAGGGCTGGCAGTGGGTGGCACTGTGGCAATAAGTCCATGAGATATACTGGGAGCATGAAGACATGGAAGACAAATTTCACTTATGTCACCATTTTACCCAGAGCTGCCCATGTCCTCCATAAACACAAACAAGGAGAGGAACAAATGGTGCATGCCTTAGAGACCAATAGCCTAGGTTCAAATCCTGGCTTTGCAATCTCTAAACTATGCGACTTTGGGCAAGTCACTGCTCTGAATTTCCATTTCCTCATTAGCAAAATGCAGATGGACATAAAAAAATTTACTTCAGACATGAGATGATTTGTGTAAAATACTCATCACAGTGCCTGGTACTTAGTAGAAACCCATTAAGTATCAAGTTTAATTGCCCTGCTCTCATCAACTCTTGAAAGAAAAGGGAGGCCAAATTTAAAAGCCCTGGAAATCGAATGGAAGATAAGTAAGGGCTAGATCATTCATTGATCCGTTCAACACATAAGCCCTGAATTCCTCCTTTATGCCTTGGAAAGTCAGCCATAAATAAACCAGTCCCTGTTCTCAAGGAGCTCACACTCTAGTCGGCACAGGTCCAACACACTGCTTCCATATGATTGAATACATTATATGATACAGAAGGGCTAGTGGGGCCGTTGAAAAACCAAAAAAATTCACAGAGAAGGTATTTGAGATAGAACTTGAAGGATAAGTAGTAATTGTTAGGCAGACAAGGAAAGAAAGTGTATTCCAGGTAAAGGGAATAGCATATATTAAGAAACTCAACATAGCAGGTTTAGGTGGAGCAGAGGTGCTGAGGACTGGTGAGATATTACACTGCAAGAGATAATACCCAAAATGTACAATAACCCAGGTGGTATGGGCATTAAACACTTAGAAAGGACCCAGTGGTCATAAACAATAATTAAGTCCACATTTGGGCCTTTAATGAATGGATTCCTCATATTTAGAATAGTTTTGGCAACTGCAGTAAATACAGGTAGATAATTAATTCATTTTTCATTACCAAGACTCTTATGCTATTTGAACATTTAACCTGATAATACCAGTGACATCTGGCATACAAGATATGTATACAGTGGCATATAATGCTATTTCACAGAAGCAATTTTATGAATTGTACCCATATCTGTACATAAAAGATTTTTTATTATCCTGACTAAAGTCAGGTGGGTATCTATTCAGTAGATTGTCGGGGTGTAAGAGCATAGTCTATTTATATTTCCCCTAAGTACGCAGGCCACACACACACACATAATATGTTCCTAATCAATGTGGAATTGCTGTCATGAAGTCAGTTGAATTGAATGTCTTTCTTTTGTAATTCTATCCCTGTCAACTTTTCAAAAAATGTTTTATCTAGTAATTCTAATTAACTCACCTCTTTTCCTTACCCTATTCATTATCGATTAATTTGCTAATAATGTCAGTCTTAGGTTAGAGAAGAAATGTTTTTAAATTATCTTGGAATTCCATAGAGTTCCCTCTTAGTTAATTACCTTCCGATTATCTATCACTCATCCATGGTCGTCCCACACTAGCCTTAGTCCAGCATGGGTTTTATTGTCTGACCTGTTGTTTTTCTGAGCCTCCCAAGTGAGATAATCAGTAATGCAGACTACCCACACAATGAGGTTATATTAATCATTTATTTGTAAGTGAACCAGGTCACCTTTCATGTCAGCTCTCCTCACATGTCAATTTTTAACACATCTAACATGAAACAGTCCAATGAAGTCAGCTCCATCTAGGTAAGGGCCTGCAAATAAATCTTTTTGAGAAAATTAGTAATAACAAAGATTATTTTCCCCCACCACAGTTTGGTCCTAACCAAATCAATGGGACAAGGGCCATCTCCACCTTATGTACACTGTAAGGGAAAATTCAACATCATATTTGCAGGAAATGAGAGCCCCAGTTTAGGCTTTGGAACCAGATCAGCCTCTGTTTACACTCCAGTTTTACCACTTGGTTGCTGTGAGTCTTACTAAGTTTTTGTTTTTTTTAACTTCACCAATCCAGGTAATTTGGGGATAAAAATACCTGCCTTGCAGGGTTGTTGTGAGGATTAAAGGTAAAGTATGGAAAATGAAAGTGCTTAACACTGTGCCTGGCAATGAACAGACACTCAGTTAAGTGGTAGTTGTTATGACTATTACTGTGAGTCCATTATAAAGCAGAAAGAACATGAGACCATGAGTTAGGAGCCCCAGTTCTGTTCTTAGCTGTACCACTAATGAACCAAAGACACTGTCCCCTCTCTGGGCCTCAGTTACTTTGTAAAATGAACAGATTTGCTGAGGGGTAGATAATGTGTCACTTGGATTCCACCACACCCCTCTTTGACATCCATGACAGGCACCAGTAATCAGGACTCTTTCCTAATGAGCAAACATGTGGACTTAGTATCATTCTCACCACTGGGTCCCAAATAGCCTCTACTGCTCAATTAAAGTTGGCAAATGAAATGAATCTTACTTGCCTTCCCTGAATTAAATGGTCTCATACATATATTTCAGTGCAAACATTCTAAGTCTCTGTGGAAGAAATGCTCTCTGATAATATTTACAAGCCAACTACAAGGTGAAGTGAAGGATTTCAGATTGAGAGTGACTTCCCACCTAACTAGATGAAAAGAAATAATTCAACATGCTGGTGTAATGCCATGAGACCAACCTGGATTTATGTCTATTTCTTCTGCTGAATCCTAGCTCTATGACCTCAGGCACCTCACTAAACCTCTCTGAGCTTCAGTTTTCCTCATTTGTAAAAATGGACTTAAAATGGTTGTGTAAGATGTTAACATCAGGGGAAACTGGGCGAATATATAGAAACTCTGTATTGTCTTGGCAACTGTTCTATAAATCTAAAATCATTCCAAAAAAAGTTAATGTTTGCAAAGTGTACAGAAGGGCAACTACCTTGAGAGGAGCTGTGAAGATTAAATGAGGTAAGATGTGGGAAAACATGGAGTTTGGTGTTTTCCTTTTTTCCCTCCCAGGTATCTCCCTTCACCTACACATTTGAACTTGTAGAACACATGAGGAATTAGTGGGTATGCTTTATGAACTGTGATGCCAGCAGGTTCACCTGCCTGACAACACTGCAGTTCTGAGCCTTGCTGCCAAGACAAAGCCCTGCAGGCAAGAAGGTTGGGTCTACACTGTCCAGGGAGCCAATGAATGTGTCACATATTGCCAAAAAGCAAACTGGCCCCCTTATTTTTATTGGATTCTGAATGTACGTGTATGAGGGAGGAGGGGTGCATGCAAGGGGAGGTAAAATAAGAGAACTGGGTAGAATCCAGATAAGACTTGCAGGTAGATAGTTAAGGATGCAGGTTCATACTCCACCCCACCGTCACACTTAAAACTCATTTTCTTGTCAGCTGTAGGTGAAAGCACTGTTCCAGATAGATCCTGATATATTCAAATAAGTTAGTGGGGGGAGGGACAGAAGGAGTATTGAGCCATTAGGTCCATGTTGGTCCCAACCTTGTTTGCCACCAAAGCCATTCCTCCCTTTTCCCTTCTCTGCTCTATATTGCAGCAGGAGGGGGATGGAAGGGCAGGGGGATGATTTGACCATTGCAGGCTCAGAGGTTCCCAGACTCTGATGGGAAAGCACTGGTAGAACACTGGAAAACAGGAGGAAGAGAGAATCCAATGTACTTCTCTCCCTCTTGTGATGTTCCCAGGAGTGAGTGTCTCTTGTGGCTCCAGCAGTGCTGACCAGGTTTATTGTGGCTCCAGTGTCCACCCAGTGACCCGACCCCTAGGTTCTAGCATAGGAGCATAGGAGCTCCCTGTTATGGATAACCTCTGGGCAGCCTCATTGTCCTCGGCTTGGCACTAAACTTTTCTCATCAGTTGGGTAACTAATTTCCCACACTGAATTCCTTCTCCCTTAAATATTCAGTGGTTTCTGTTGTCCTAATTGGACCAGACTGATCCATCCTCCATTAGCCAACAACAAGGATTCCCTCTTCCCACTAACCAGTTTTTAGTTTGGAAAGCCAGACACTGAGAGGCTAATCCGGGAAATGTGGGTGGGAGATTAGGAGTGTGAAAGAGGTCTGAGGAATTAGAGATGGAGGTCAAGCTCAGGAGAGCCCAGGCACCTAAGATGTCTCTGAAACTAGAAAAGAACAAGGAGAGAAAAGCAGCAGAACTGGTTTTGCTGCTTCTGGATTTTGTCCTGCCCCAGCCTTGGGTGCTCTCAGAGTCTTTTGCATTGGCAGAGGGCAAGTTCAAGCCTAGAAAGAGAGGAGAGATGAGCCCCACCTTCCAATGGGTTCCAGGAACAGGGGAAGAAGAGGAGAAAGGTCCCAGGGTGTGGTTTTGGTAGGTGGTGGCTGCATTCCAATCAGATGGAGAACAAACCCAAAAGTCCCAGTGATTCCATCACTCAAGCTGTCCCAATGGGCCTTAACGAACTGTCCCAGGATTTTGCTGAGGCAATGACTTCAACAACAGCAGAAATGAAGCAGGACTGTCCCCAGGCAAGGAGTTCCTTCACTAAATTTCCTTTCGAACTGCATTTGAGGCCCTACAGACCCAGCCCCAGTGCTAGAGTCTCATTCATCATTCAGTAATTGACTATGTGGCCTTGTAAAACAGGGACAGGGAACTCTGGCCAACCTGCTTACCTAAAAGGACACATTGTGAGTACCCAATACACATGAAATTGTAATTCCAGAACATAGGAGAAACAAGAGCAGATACCTGAGAAATACTTTCTATTGGAGGCTGGAAAAGAAAGCAGAATGAAGAAAGTACTTTGTAGTGCTCAACAGCATGGTCTTTTTTTAATTTTTAAAATTATATTTTATTGATTATGCTATTACAGTTGTCCCAGTTTTTCCCCTTTGCCCCCCTCCACCCAGCACCCCCCGTTCCCTCAGGCAACCCCCACACCATTGTTCATGTCAGTGGGTCATGCATATAAGTTATTTGGCTACTACCTTTCTGTACTGTACTTTACATCCCCATGGCTATTCTGTAAATACCTATTTGTGCTTCTTAATCCATTCACCTCTTCTCCCATTCCCCTACACCCCCTCCCATCCAGCAACCTTTTCCTTAAATAAATTCCTTTAACATTTCATATAATTATGGTTTGATGATTATCCTTTGGCATTTTAATTATGATGTGTCTTGAAGTGGCCCTCTTTGCATCCATTTTGTTTGGGACTCTCTGTGCTTCCTAGACTTGCATGTCTCTTTCCTTCACCAAATTAGGGAAGTTTCCTTTCATTATTTTTTTCAAATAGACCTCCAATTTCATGCACTTTCTCTTTTCCTTCTGGCACCCCTATGATGCCAATGTTGGAACATTTGAAGTTGTCCCAGAGGCTCCTTACACTATCCTCTTTTTTTGGATTCTTTTCTCTTCTTGTTGTTCTGGTTGGTTGTTTTTTGCTTCCTTAAGTTCCAAATCATGGATTTCATTCTCAGCTTCATCCACTCTACTGTTAATTCCCTGTAAATTGCTCTTTATTTCAATTAGTATCTCCTTTGTTTCTGACTGGGTCTTTTTTATCAGCACCATGGCTTTACAGAAACTTTGGCCAAAGGCGATGATAATATTGTCATTGTATATGAAAAGATCCCTAATTTTTTGAGATGCAAAATGAAGTATATAGAAGCAAATGATAGAACACCTGGATTTCCTTCAGAATATTAAGACAAAGTACAAAAGAGAAAAAGAAAGGGAGATAAATAAAGCTAACATGAAAAGTCTTGATATCTATTGAATCTGGGTAGTAGGTACATGGGGAGTCATTATACTATTCTACTTTTGTGTATGTTCAAAATTTTTTCATAATAAATATTTTAAAGCATGTGTTTTAGAGTCAGACCTAGGTTCAATACCATTCATTATGGCAAAAAATACATATGGAGAAATATTGAATGCCCTGTGTTTAGACTCAGCAGTAGTGGGCATAGGTAACATAAAATAGACCAGTCAGGGTTCCTAAATGAAGGAAAGGCCCTTAGATATTAGCTCCAGAAGAAAAGGACAAAGGTCTACTTTGTCTGTCTATGCTCTTTCTAATCTGTCCATGTTTCTTCTAAAGCAACTTTCTGCTTGAAAGGCCAGGGAGTGCTCTCTGATAAATACTTCCATTATCCCTGCAGGCAGGAGCTACCCCAGACTAGAAGGACACTGGAGTTCTCTTTTTGTGACCACTGCTGCTATAACCAGTGGATTGGCAAGTAGGAAGTCCTCCACGGTAGGGACTACTGTAATATGGTGTGGGCTGCTTTTCCAGTGCCCTGATCATCTCAGATAGGACCACCCAATCCTTATTTCCAAGAGTCCCCAGAGCTTCCTTGGGCAATTCTAGAGTCACAGGGAAATTGCCTTCTCCCTTCCTCAACTGTTCCTTTCCCTCAAAGCTGCACAGGACTGTGTAATTGAAATTGGGTGAGAAACAAGCAGTCTCAAAATTGACTTGTGTTTGAATTCTGCCTCTACCAACTTACCACCAGTGTGACTCTGAGCACATCACCTTCATGCTCTGAGCTTCTATTTCCTCATCTGTCATGCATGCAAAGTGCTTACATAGTGCCAGGTGCAAGGTAAGCCCTAGTAAACCTGGGCACTGCCATTGCTGAGAGAGAAAAGAGAAAAAACTCCATCCTCTGCCCTGGTGAAAGGGGAAGACAGGAATTCAGATCTCTCTGAGCCACAGCCTGATGATCAGCACACGAGGCTCCTCTTTAACATGGGTGCTGAAGCAAAAGACATGATGCACCTCCTCCCCAGGGTAGGGAAAACACAGAGGCCCCATATGATGTGTCTCTGGGGCACCCTAGGATTTCAGAGGAAACCCATGAAGGAAACCCAGTTCTGGGCTCACACCAAAAGTTTTAGGCTAATTCCAACAAAGCATCCCTGAAGCAACCCACACATTCTCCGCCTTTCAGGCAAAATGCTTTGCCTAAATCCCAGTAGTTGTCTAGAAATTGCCCTTAAATTGTGCAGGTTATTTGGTCCTGCAGCATTCTAGATCCCAGTCACTAGCTCAGGATCTGGGAGTATGAGCTGGAGTGTACGTCTGCAACAGCTGAATGAATCACACTCAGCCCGCAGCTGCTCTGTATATGCTGACTGGATTTACAGAGGGGTGGCCTGCTCTCCCTGAAGGCCAAGTAAAATGTCACACACGCAACTTTGTGGTACAGTTTATAGATCCCATTTTCAAGGTGAAGGGAAAGAAGCTAGGAAATATTAAATGGATCATCCGCCATGCCCAATGTACACTCCAGAGCTGTCAAGGGGCTGCAGGCCTCCTCATCCTCTGATCAGCATTCTTGCCCTTGGCTCTCTGCTATGTCTGAGTGTAGCTTTGTGGGAAGCAGCTCTCAGGCCAGTGTAGGCCATGGGGAGGGAGGATGGGGAGAGAAGAGGGATGATTCCTTGAAGAACGCCCCTTTACAAGAACAATGTAACTCGGCCATGTTTTGTTTATTTTAAATAAATACATGTTGAAGGTTTTATTTAACTCATTTATGAGGAAGCTAGTAACACAGCATGGGGTGCAAAGGAGAATTCAAAATAGCATGCATTTGTAGTCAGTTGAGGAATGCTCAAATGAATTTCCAAATGGATATAACATAAGAAAAAAGCAGCAGAAAGAAAGAAAGAGCTCCTACCCTTCGCAACCTTATGGATGGATCTGGAGAGCATTATGCTAAGTGAAATAAGCCAGGCAGTGAAAGACAGATACCATATGATCCAACCTATAAGTGGAACCTAATCAACAAAACAAACAAGCAAGCAAAATAGAACCAGAGACGTGGATATAAAGAACAAACAGGCAGTAACCAGAGGGGAAGGCGGGGGAGGGGTGGAAGGGGATAATTGGGGTAAGAAGGGGAAGGGTCAAGTCAAGGAACATGTATAAAGGACACATGGACAAAGGCAATCAGGGAAGACTGAATGTGGGAGATGGGGGCTAGGTAGGGCAGGGGAGAGTAAAGAGGGAAAAATGAGGATAACTGTAATTGAAAAACAATAAAAAATAAAATAAAATTATGATGTGTCTAATGTAAACTTCTTTGGGTATTCATGTAACCTAAGGAACACGAATAGAGGACTCATGGGCATGGATAATGGGGAGGATTGACTGTGGGAGTTGGGGGTGGACAAGGTTGGGGTTAGTAAGGGGGAAAAAGGCGCAACAACTGTAGCTGAACAACAATAAATTTTTTAAAAAAGAAAAAAAGGGTCAATATTCACAGCAATTGTTGACTGTATTCCACCAGACACCAGATCTATACAATCCCCTTAGCTTCCACAGTTACACTGAAAGGATATCCAATGATTTCTTTGCTCATTTCAAAACCTTCTAGAATTTTACCTATACCTGGAACCTGCAGAGATGGAGGTTCTTGACCTAGCAGAGGAAATTTTAGAAGCATGGGAGGA
Source organism: Mormoops blainvillei (assembly GCA_004026545.1). NCBI lineage: Eukaryota > Metazoa > Chordata > Mammalia > Chiroptera > Mormoopidae > Mormoops > Mormoops blainvillei. The sequence continues at coordinate 4,763 of PVJD01011199.1, read as the reverse complement.
GTGATGATAGTAGGAGTAAGGGAGGGAGGGTCTTGAAGCCTGTTTTCTGCTCTTCTTAGTGGTGTGGCCTTGGGCAGAGTAATTTGTCACAGTGGCTTCAGCCTGGGTATCTGTAAAATGGAAATAAGGAATGGTAAGATCTGCCTCATATGGTCATTATGGGGATCAAGAATGAAGATAATGCACCTAGTAATTGGTTAATAATCATAATAACCAACATTGAATGGGGGCCTGCTCTATGGCAGGCCCTGGGATAAGCAGTTTACATGCCTTAGGTCATTTATTTCTCACAAAACTATGAGGTAAGTACTGTTATTAGCCCTTTTTATTTTTTTTTTAATTTTATATATTTATTTACTTTCAGAGAAAGGGGAAAGGAGGGAGAAAGAGAGGGATACATTGATGCATGAGAGATGCATTGAACGGTTGCCTCTCACATGCCCCCAACTGGGCATCTGGCCAGCAACCTAAGCATGTGCACTGACTGGGAATTGAACCAGTGACCTTGCAGTTTGCAGGCCGGCACTCAGTCCACTGAGCCACACCAGCCAGGCTATTAGCTCCTTTTATAGGTGAAAAAAGTAAGGCTCCAGGAAGTTACTTGGCCCAAAATGACCCCACTAATTAGTGGTGGTACCAGTGTTTGAACCCAAGCAGTGGACTTCACAAACAGAACTCTTAAGTTCTTCAGTGCTTTTTTGTTTTCATGGGACTTGTGGTCTTCATCAGAGGAAGTCCCAGGAATAGAGGGGCAATGTGCAATTGCTGCAACTGTGGTCTTAATCCAGGAAGCAAGTTTCCTGCAAACGCATGCCCCATAAAAAACTTTCTACAGGAAGGCCAAGGTCCAGGCCCTTGCATGTGTTGTACATGTTTCCATCTTTATGCTTCCTATTCTACCCACAACCCCCACCCCAGCTCACATACACACACTCACATACACACATACCATGAAATGGTATGCCTTTTGATTGATGCCTCCTCAGTGCTTCCCAGCCTTTTTAATTTCATGGAATTCATAGAAAAGTATAGTTTTAGGCCCAAGGGCCCTTGCTTCCCTAGCCCCTCTGAGAGTTAAATTAATCAATACCTTCATATGTCAATTGAATCAACTTTCTATAACTCAGGTACCTTCTATAGACTCTAGGCACAATGACCTGGCTATGTTTTTGACCAAACACAGATTAAAAGATTTTTGGAAACTTGAATGCTTAAATCTTTTATAATGTTTTGGGCTTTGAACACCGTTTCCTCCCACTTACATTTGAAACTGATAGATGAATAATTGCCTAATATTTCATGTGAGACCATGCATTTTTAAACATGTTATTTTAATGTCTAATCAATATGAATTCATTTGGCATTCTTTCCTACAAGCATGGCTCATTGTAAACTCATCTGGGATTCATGAGGATGTGAAAAATACTCCCATAGGAATTCATCTTAATTCACTATTATTGGTCTTTCTAAGTGAAACATTATGTGTTTGCTTTTCTGAATAGAGAGTTCATTGATATTTGTTCATTAAAGGAGAAGTATATAATTTTTTGTATTTTTTTCAGTCTTTGATGAAATCATGGGTAAAAATTAACCATGTGTGCACGATTCCAAAAGATATGGATGAATGAAGAAGAAAGAGGTGATATTGTTCAATGGGCTATTTGGTCCCTGCACTACTTGCCAACATCTGTGTATTTGGTGTGAGAGGGTTGACAGTAATTCCTTTTCTTTCACATATTATGGCTTTGTGTATATAGATGGCTTCTCATTAAACAACTCAGATGACTCTTCTATGAGGGACTATATGGAAGCAGCAAGAAGTTAAAAATGGAAGGTGTAGGACAAAGGGAAAATTGTGGCAGAAGACATTCTTAAAATGGTTCTGCCACTGCCATGGAATTGTAGCCCAAGCAAAGGAATTTGCACATTTTCTACATTAAAGCAGAACTGGGAGGCTGCAATGATGTTGTAGAAAATTGTGGTTACTGTGAAAAACACATTGGAAGGTGAAGATAAATTGTCAATATTATACTACTTAACAGAAAAATCCCTGAGCATGATGGTTGGGGAAACAATGGCTTGCCCATGAATTCAGGAGTCCAGGGCCCATGTGGCAGTCACGTGTACTCTTAATACACTATTCAATTGTAGTTTTGAATTGAGCTAGTAGACATTCACAGCTTCAGTGTATATGTGTGAAAAAACAAACAAGAGGATTTCATTTTATAAAATCAAACCCAGAAAAGTTCAGTAGAAACACTAAAAAGCAGCACAGAAGATCAGAGTTTTCAGAACACATTTTAAAACTATAGATCAATAGAAAGTAACTTAAAATTGTAGAAGGGAATAGGCAAAGAGAAAGAGCTTTACAATGATTCTCTCCTCTTCCCTCTCCACAGTGAACCAGTCCTCTTCTGAGGTTGAGATTAATCTGAATAACCATGTTCTAGTTGACAAAAGGTGGATAGATGACAGTGGCAGCCAGTGATTATTCACCACTGAGGCTGCCTCAAGAAATAACTTTCAACAGTCATGGGAAAGAGCCATACTGCACAAATGGTTTACAAGGGAGACTCAGAAAGTTTCCTTCGTGTTTGACCTTATGGTCAAAATCTGGATGAAAAACGAATTTCACCTTCTTGACTTAACTGATAAGGTTGTTTGCCTGAATTAACCAGCTGTTTGGCTACTACACAATTTAGTCAGTTTGGCTCAGCCCCTCCTAAAGCTGGGCATGATCCAAGAATTCTGCAGAGCCATCTGCATTGTGCTGAGTAACAGCATGTGTGATTTCTATTTACCCTTGTACTTTTGGGGTCTATAGCCATGGAGAGTCCCCTAAGACCATTTTGAACATGCTCAGTTCACTTAGCTTTAAGGTATACAGGAGATCTGATTTCAAGATAAAAGTTTTAGAAGCTACTTTTGAGTTTTTAACTTCTCAAATATTTCAGTTAAAAGCAGTGCTAATATTCTCATTGTCATTCTGCTACATAGTCAAATAGGTAATTAGAGTTATTAGAATATATAGCTTCTATGTCATGAAATGTTTTCACTATGAATTAAAAAAAAAAGACAGAGACTTTGAGTTACTTAGAATAATGTTCCCTATCCAGATCTATCCATGCTGTCACAAAGGTAAGATTTCCTTCTTTTTCACAGCTGAGTAATATGAATCTGTCCAAAAAGTGTCCATCAATGTAATATAAAAAATAGAGATATTTATTGAAGAAGATACAAGATACAAGAAAATTGTACATTGGACAATGATGCCTCAGTCCCCTTCAAAGTAGGCACCTTGGGACTTTACACAGTTCTCCCAATCGCCATCAGCTGCCCCATTGTATTTTCCTGAATTTCATCAATGGTCTGAAATCTCTCCCCTTTCAAAGGTGATTTTAGCTTTGGGAAAAGCCAGAACTCACAGGGTGCCAAATCTGGGCTGTAGCGGGGCAGTGTCACCTGGGTGATTTGATGTTTCACCAAAAAACTTTGCACAAGACATGATGCATGAGTGGGTGTATTGTCACGATGAAGCTGCCAATCACCGGTTGCCCATAGCTGTGGCCTTCGGAATCATCCAAATAGTTTCCGTGGAGGAATGTTCAAACTTAATGCAAAATTTGATGTAGACTCATTGCTCTACTCGCTCAGTCACTTTGAATACGACGGTCCCACAGTACACATGCTCACTCAATGGTGTCTACTGCCCCCACTGACTAGTACAGTGAAGTTGTCATTATTCACACATGTGCATTCCAGTCCACTCTGCTTGGTTGTTAGGTTATATTGATGTCACGCAAACTGTTCTTGTTATATTAACAATGGCTGGACTTTTTTCAGACAGATCTCGTATTTCATCATGTAAGTATACCACAGCTTTTTTATCCTCTCATCTACTGATGGGCACTTGAACTACTTCCAAATCTTGGCTATTGTAAATAAAGTTGCAATGAACATAAAGGTAGGGGGTTGGAGGGCTAGGTAAAAAAGGTGAAGGGATTAAGTAAAAAAAACCCCACAATACCTCATTGACACAGACAACAGTATGGTGATTACCAGAGGGGCAAGGGCATAGGGTCAGGTAGAACAGGGTAAAGGGGAGATAACGGGTGGTGGAAGGAGACTTGACTTTGGGTGGTGAGCCTACAATATTGTACAATATACATATGGTGTATTATAGAATTGCAGAGTTGAAACCTATATAATTTTTATTAACCAGTATAATCCCAATGAATTCAATAAAAATTAAAAAGACATAAAGCTTGTAAGTATTTTATTTTTAAATCAGAATTGACCCTTGTATTTTTTTTAAAAGCTTTCACATGGATCTACTAGGGACGCCATGTTGTATATATTTATGTACCTTGTAGAAACTCAGCAAGTATTAATTGAATCTTAAATTTCATCAACTACTTTTCAAATGATTTTTTAAATGTGGGCATGTATTTTATCTATATATCAATGTAGATATGTTGTGGCATTCTGCCATATACAACTTGCAGTGTTTCTCCATTGGCTCAAGTTCATATTTTGTTCAAGTAAAAAAACAAAACAAAAAACTATTGATTAATTGGGGAAAAGACACACTCTCAGTGCTCCGTGGTAAACAAACAAGCTGAATCAGTGTCCTTGGTAAAACAGAAGTTTTTCTGAGAGCCAAGAATAGAATTAACACAGGATATGTCTATGCTTTTCGGCCTGTTCTTTCCAGTTGGAGTCATGGTCTACAATGACCTGTCTCTTCTCTCCTCCCCTCCTCC
>PVJD01011198.1:0-47948 GCA_004026545.1 Mormoops blainvillei | reverse complement strand
GGGTCCCAATCAAGGTGATGAGGTGCAGGGTATGGCAGAGTGAAGGGAAGAGAATTCATTCACTATGGGATTTGCTAAGTACTAGGTACCTGTTAGACACACAGGTAAAGGTCCAGGTCAAAATTTAGGCCTGGCACACAGAGGAAGCTGAGGCTAGATGGAGAGCTTTGGAGAGCTTCAGAAAATGGGTATGGAATTACATTCCACATTCTATTCCAGTGTATTACATTCCAGTGCATTTTGCCTTCTTAGAAAATTTTGTGTCCTGTTCCTCCCAGAGCCCTTACACCACTGAGACCAGGCCATGAGGTTGAGACTGATGAACCCAAGGAAGGCTGGGATGAAGACCATGTGAGGAAAGAAAAGAATGCGAGGGGAGGGCAGTTTCTGGTGCAGGGGACAGAGACCCAGGGAGTCTTTCTGAAGCACAGAGAGGGAGCCTGACAGGAAGACAGAAGATGAGAAGGAGGGACAAGCGTCCACGTTTTCCTCCTCACGCCCTCTCCAGTAGAAGTGAGCATCAGGAGTGGAGAGAGAAAGGTGGTAGAAACACATAGAGGACTTGACCAGGCAACCTAGATGCAGCCAGAAAAGACTGGAAGCTTCAGAGGAGTTTTATAATCATCTTAACACTGTATCCTACATGGTTTACGTGAGCACATAATGAAAGGTTTATGAGGATGAGCCTTGTCTGTTTTGTCCATTCTAGTATTCTTAGCACCTAGAATAGTAGCTGATACCTAACAGATACTCATTAAATACTTGTTGAGTGGATAACTGAATGATTGGCACCTAGGATAGACGAGCAAGAAAGGAGGAAGGAGTTACCTGAGCTGGTGGGCTGATGCAGTGCCCCCCACTCCCAGGTAGTTCTGCATGGCATGGATGGGAATCCACAACTCCTGTGTGTCCCACTGCGATGTAGAATAGAGCCGTGGTGCCGGCTGGCGCATTCACCAGGCCATCACTGCATGGGGGGAGGGCAGGCAGCTGGACCTTGGAGAAGACAACTCAAACCAATGATGGCAAGACAGATGCCCCAAAACCACGAAAGATGGGTCACCCCACCTAAGAGCAGCAGAGGCCAGTACAAGAAGGCAGCATGCCCTCTCCCATCTGCGCAGGGATGCTTAACCTTCCTTCTGTCCCCAGGAGCCATCTCGGGAGGAGGAAATGGAGAAGAGAACCTTAGAAATGTGAAAGAAACTTTCAGGCCAAAAGAGACTGATACAAGTGACCATGGTTACATCCATCACTTTCTGCCATTAGCAGAAACAAGGATTCAACATTAAATGATGCTTGATTATAGAAAATAAAGTTCCCATTGTGTACAACTGATTTTTACCCAAATTCATATGAAATTAAAAACTGTGGGATGGGCCTGGATGAAGCTCACTGGAGGGAAGAGCAAGAAGAGAAGCAAAAGATCTAAATTGGAAGAGAAAATAAGAAAGAGTATTTAGAGAGGTAAAATGGAAACCAGGATACAGAAATGAAGTGGAGACCACAGCAAAAAAGAAAAAAAGAAAAGACAAGACTCAAGAAGGAGATAGGAACACTAAGGAAGAATTAGCCTATACAATAGCTGATAATTTGGTTGTTAGTTACTGTGGAGAAATGATCATTTTAGTTCACACTACCTGGGATTGAATCCAAACACCTTAGCTAGGTATTCACAGACTTCTGCCATCCAGTATTAGTCTGCCTTCCCAGGCTTTTCAAACCATGTATAAAAATATAATGCATTGTAAATAGAAATATCCAATGTAAAGCAGGAAACTGAGCTTCTAGGTCTATCACTCACAAGCTCAGTGACCTTGGGTAGGTCTATTAGCTTCTCTTGGTTTCCTTTCACTTGCCTACTAAATAAAGCAAAAAATATTCCCATTTTCAACATTTGATTCATTCTAAGTGAGCTAAGCTAGTATATCTGGAGTTTCTGCACTTCTACTGTTCTTCTCCACCCAGCAGCGACTTCCTTACCTAGAGTTAGTTCAAGGCTTGATCTTTCGCTCGGGGATCCTCCCTGGACTATCATCCACACATCTCACTTGGCATTTATCCAAACCATCTGGAATCACCAGAAATTTCCTCTGCATATGTGTCTTGGCTTCCCAAGTAGATTGTAAGTCACTTCATGACTGAAATCGTTGTTTATAATTTTTTATAAACCTTCACAATACCAGGCACCAGGTCTTACATTCAGAAGACAGTCAACCATCCCTTGTTTCTTCATCAATTATAGATGGCAAGTGTTGCCGGTTTTTCTCTTTGCGTTGCTCCCTGCTAGGCTTACGGATGTGAGAGTAGCTCTCCAAACTGAATGAATTTACTAAACCAGCAAAAAGAAATCATCATTAAGCTTAAAAATAGGAATACTGAAAACAAAAGTCCCTGTCCAATATCACTGGAAGGGAAGTGGCAAAACCCTGCAAATCTCACACTGTGAGACCATGCTTCTCTCTTGATTGCTCTCCGGCCTCCCTGGAACACTCCTTGGCACAACCAGGAACATTCCTTGGTACATGCAGGGATATGCTTTACTCACCAATGTTATTATCCGTCTAAAGTCGAATGCACAAAATCCCAATAATCTGGATGAAGTTGATGTTTTCCATTAATTACCCAGATTTTCAAGGCTGGATTTTTTTTTTTAACGTTCATCCTTACATTTCTGGTGAAATTTTAAGTAGCACACTCTTTTGAAATATCTGTAACCACTTCTGTCTGAGCTCTAAGACAGCACCATAAGAGTAAATATTCAGTGTGTTTAACACACTACATACAGTGGCAAAACTCCAATCGTGACTTTGACTGCTAAAATGACACAATACACTCTATATTACAATAGGCTTTTATTACTACACATTTAAGTAAAATTGCATTTCATTTCCTTCTGCTGAATTCTTGCCATTCTTGATTTTGTGCTATCCTTATGACCTCTTATTTTGAATGATAAAACTTAGAAATCTTAACATTCTCCAAAGGCAAGTCTTGGTTCTTTCATAGAGGGTGAGTAAGCCGTAGTCCACAGGGAGGAAATTTATTAGTGGAGGCTTCTCTGCTCTTTGGAAATATAGGTGAATACTCATCTCTACTAGTTCATAATGAACATTTCCATGGTTAAGAATAAGCTAAAATGTGAAAGTAAACAGCATGCAACTCCACGAGAGAGGCGCTTATAATGTTTCTCATCAATTGTTTGCTTACCCACTAAGTTGCAAAATTAATTCACAGAGGATTTTCTTATGGTGCTGGGGATCCATAAAGTTATATCGAACCCACTAATTTCTCTTTCCTTTGACTATGATTCATCGTTAGATTGTATAATTGCATTATTGATATTAGCTGCTCTGGGAGAACATGCCACTGTACTTGAAATGAAACAATTACAACACCATATCAATACTTAAGAAAAAAAAAAAGAAACATGCCATTTTACACTAAAATTTTTTTGCCAGTAATGGTGTAGATGGAAGTTTTAAAAACTAATCATTGGTACCCAGTGAGTATAATGCCAATTAACTGCATGCTGTCTTTAATGAAATGTAATCATATTTCCTTCTCAGTTCTTTCATAGAGCTGCATTTTTTTCCTTTTAGTTACCATTCAATTAATCTCGAAATGAAAAATCACCAGTATACCTAAAATAGTGCACAAAAAGGTTTTTATGGCTCTTTAAAATAGTAACATAAGCTTTGAAGTGCACTTCTCTACGGTCCCTAGACGGCTGGAGGCCCCACAAGGGGTCAGAGCCTACTAGGAGCAGATGCCCAGTGAATATTAACTGCGTGAATAATTTACACGGATGTAGCACTGATGCACCCGTGAGTATTAGATTAACAAGTTGCACCAACAAACTATTCCTCAACATAAGCATTGCTCATTTTATGGAACTGATGCTGTCTTACAATTTATGCCACTTTTTAATTTGCACAGTATATTCAAATATATTAATCTACTTAATCCTAGTTCCCTGCAGTAGGTGATATTTTCCCACTAATTTACACATGACTAAAGGTTCTCTAGAACCTCAAAACTCCCTCATTGACTATAGACCTCTCCTTTTACTGTACCTAGTCATGGTCTGACAGCTAGGTTTCTACAGTTTAAAAGACACAAGTATCTTGGATTTGGAAGAGGTGAGTGGGTAAGCATAGAGATGACCCATGACTGGTATAAAGTAGCAAATTATTAAAACTGGGGGATGGGTACACAAAGCACTTTCTTTACTTCTATAAATGTATCAAATTTTCCACAACAGAGGTTTTATTGAAAGCTTAGGAATAAAGTTTAGTAAATTAATTAAATGGTCTTTCTCAAGGTGTTTTGCTAAAGATAAGAGAATTTCTGCTGAAAGATTTTAAACTAACTCTACCTATCGGCCACAGGAATCTCATACAAACTGACTCATTTATATCCAACTGGAAATTGGCTAAGTAGCTTTGCAGTGCAGAACTTAATGGAAGGCCCCAAATACTTAAGGTAAATAGAAAAGGCTAAACCTCTTACGTTTTAGTTTACTGGAAATACTATACTCTAAACGCAACATGACATCCATGTGTTTCTTATTGTTGCCTAGTTTTTACAAAGTCGGGCCGCGAAACAACAAGCAAAGCGCTCTCTGACTCCCTGTGTGTAAGATTTAACTGTGTTCTGCAAGAGCTACATCTCCAAGTAATAAGCTCCTACACATCAGCCGAGGCCCTGGAGAATCACCATGAATTGTTCTGCGAAATTACAGCCGGGATCAGCTTCTAAGGCAATGAAGATGAAAGAGTTTCCCCCCAGAGAAAATCATACTGAAGCTTTAGCTTCTGGATTCCCAGTATGTCAGGGCAAACCCACCTAAGAGTAGGACGGGATTTCCTTCTAAAAAAAAAAGGTGGGGGGTGGTTTCTGGAAACTCCGTCCTTTAAGAGGTCAGAACTGCCTCTTTTTTGAGACCAATGTCTTATATAATTTTCCCAGTTGAAGCAGAGCAGCAGGTCCTTAGGATCCTGGAAAGAACTTTAATGACCAGGTACCCTGATCAAGAATGGGGGTTATGACCCTATTGCCTTGGGCGCCAGCCCCAGGAGGGAAGAAAGAAAACCGTTTATAGGTTGAAGGGCTTCCTACTAGATCCCTGCTCAGGGGAGCCCAGAGCCCAAGCAAAGAAGGGGCCACAGGTCATGATGTGACAAAGGTGCAGAGGCAGGAAAATAAAAGACCACAAGGGCATCACTGGCACAGTCGCCTGCACACAGGGGCGCTCGGGGCTCTGGCACCCCTTTCTCAAGCTGCGCTCAGACATAAGCTTAAGTATCCAAATGATTTAAAGTCGCTAGCAGCAAAATAAAAGCCCATATTCTGACTTGAAGAATAGCAACATTATCACCAGCAACAGTAATGAATGCAATTACCCAGACTACTGAGAAAAAAGTTTAATGCAAATATTATTTCCTCCTCTGAGTTAATGACATTTTCATCCATATTCCCAAAGTCAGGTTGCTAAAGAAATTAAATGTAAGCATTCACTGCCACTTATGCAAAGATCAGAATATAGACTTAAAGAATTGCTAAGAGAGCTTTCTGATAGCTCTGGTTTTGTAATATATATAATAAATTATGAGCTAGGTCTTTGGAAAATCAGTTCCATTGACTTGCTTTAATTTTAATTATAAGATACAGAAATGCAAATATGTAACTACATAATAGCGAAATATGACATGTGGCAATTAATATTTTCCTAACTTAAGATGAATGCTCCCCAAGACCAGCATGAACAACTTCAGCCTGCCCTATCAGCGTGTGTCACGAAGAGGCTGAAAGGTTTACACTTACGTGGGATAGCAGAGCCAGCTCATGGTGACATGTGACAGCATTCCGGTTGGCTTCCATAAAATACCTCTGCGTGCGCCTCCGTTCCCGCTCCAGTTTCTTTTCCAAGGCCAGCTGGGACGTAGATAAGCCATCTAAGTACTTCATCATGACATCCGAAATGAGGGAGCTGACTTCCACAATATCTGGGCGGGCCTCTGCGTCAGCAGTGAGGCACCTGAGAGAAGATGAGTTCGTTACTACGCTCTGGTCAACGCTGGGGCCAGGCCATGGGGTTTGGAGGCTTAGGGTTAAGTCCCACTGTGTGCCCACCACAGTGTCTGCACCCAGGAGAACCTGGGGTAAAATGGACATCAAGCATAGTCTGGAATCCAAGACTTTTCCAAAGGCATTTGAACGTCTGGGAAGGAGAAAGAGGCAGCTCTGTTCTCTCTGCAACTGGACCGACAGGCAGGGTTACAGGCTGAGCAGGCAGCTGCCCCTCGGGCCTCACGATGGGTGGATGGGGTCATCTTCTCCTGTGCGAACTGGTCATTTTCTAAACTCACCACCAACCCACTGGTCAGTGAAACGAAGAGGGTGCCAATGATACAGGTCCTGATGATCCCCCCGATGCACCAAAAAGAAGAGTGGTTTCTGGGGGCCGGGGAGCGGGGGAGGGTCACAAGTTACAGCCTTTTCCGGCTGTACAGTGGCAAATATTAACACAACCTGATTGGTGAGTGTCTTACAAACCATGAAGTCATACAAATAAAATGCAACCCAGTTACTTAAGAGGTTTAAGATGTTTGTAGTAAATTCTTTAAAAAGTAGCTAATTTGGCTGGCTAATGTTTTCTGGGACTTTGGAGGTAGGAAATATCAATCGGCCCACTAAAGGCAATATTGGTCATGTCACAGCTAAACACTAACAGTGGCCATTCTAGACGCCAGGGAACCAATTATCAAGGTCAATGGCTAGCATTGTTAAATACTGCTGGCACTCGCTATAATATTTTCTCTATATGTTAAATTCAAATTTACTAACTTCACTAAAGTTATGTGTGCTTTTCAGTAACATTTAACTTGTTTGGACTTTAAGAAAAAGATCTAATTTTCACATCTTGTATTCGACTTAGCAACCCATAGTTAAAACAACTTCTGCCTATACTGATGTCTCTAGGCAAGATCTAAGAATTATCACACAAAATTATTCTTCAAAACAGAAGTTAAAATAAGACTCTAACTTGTTAATATGCTAATTGCTCTTTCTTATTGAGTTTATTAACCATGAGTAAACTACACATGTCTTAATCGGATTTTAAGACATTACTATTTTATGCTTTACCTTCACGCTACTTCCTTTTAACTTCTAAGGCAGAGGGCTTATACTATGGGTACGATCGGTACATACACATCTTCTGAATTCATATTTAACAAAGTTCAGCCTATGAATTTTAATATATACAAAATAAGACAGGAGATTGTGGAGACAGAGACAGCTAATAATTTGTGGGGTTCCCAGTATGAAACGAAAATGTGGGGCCACCGCAGGGACTGGCAAAGTCAATCTCTCCTTTCCACAGTCCAGTATCCTGATGGCAGACGGGAGACCCCAAAGGGTTGCAATCTCCATGCCCAAAGGACGCAACTGGCACCTGGATTAGAGGTGCATGAGAGGCCCCCACTGAATCACCCTCCAAACACGGCACAGTGCCGCCAGCCTGGTCAAGGATGACCTCTTCTTGGCCTCGGCCCGAGACACAGTAGGGCACAGGCTCCACTCTGACCCCTCCTTACCTGTAGCAACACCCCACGGGGGAGGAAGGTAAAGGTGGAACACGGGCCTCCCCTGCAGACATACCCAACAGCCGTACCAGGCAGGGGGCTGCAGCAATGGTGGGACAGGGACAGGGAGGAGGAGCAGGTGAGGGCCCAGGGCACTAGGAGCAGGTGGCTGACAATCTATGCCAGGGTGGTGGGGGCGGGAGCCGAGGCGCCAAGCCCTCAACACACAGCTCCCTGCCCCATCACGTTTCACTTCCAAAACACAAATTCAAACATAAAATTATCACCCTTGATGCAGAGCTGTGCACCCCGAGCATGGGACAGGCTGGGATGCAGGGGCCTCGCTCATTGGTCACAAACACAATAAAGCCGGCTTTGTGTGGCAGTGACACATTTGTATTTAAGTTCCTTACTTTTGTTCATAATCACAAAAGAAGCTAAGTGTTGAATTTCACCTTTTAATTAAATCAGGTTCTTCCTCTACTCTCACTTAATTAGCAAAAGGCATTAAAGCTGATAAAAAGAAATGTAATGTTTGGTTGACCTAGTGTTGGTTATGACTGCTATGTGAGAGGGGAAAAAAAAAACCTCCCAGCATCAAAGCCTTTCATTAGTGCAGATTTTCTAAATTCTTCTTAGTCTGCAGATATTTAAACTGATTTAACATAATATTAGCAGTTGAATTATCAGCTGAGATTTTTTTTTAAATCAAAAAGGCAACATACACTAATTTTACAAATTACGAGAGTACATAGTTCCAATTTATGGTAAAAGGGAACAAGAACGGCCTCTGTTCTGGCATTTATTCATCTCCTCTCCCAGGGTCACTCCCCACCCTGCATTGGCCACCTGGGAGATGGTTTAGCAATATAATTAGGTCTGCAGGTTCTGAGTCACGTGGCTGGGGTTTCCATCCTGGCTCATCCTTCATTAACTCGGATCTTGGGCAGAACTTAGCTTCTCAGTCTCAGATAGCCCATCCATAAAATGGGGTCATCAGAGTGCCCACCTCATCGAGGTGGTATGGTGATTAAATGAAGCCATCCCTGTAAAGCACTGACCCATTATAACATCTCGACAGATGGAAAAGAAAATCCACAACTTTATTTCTCCCCCATCCCCTCCCACACTCAACCAACACTAAGGCCTGTAGCTTTTACCTCCTAACTAATTTTTGAATCTGTACCCTCTCCCTCTAATCTCATGGCCATTGGCCTATTTCATCATCACTTGCTTGGACTGCTGAAATAGTCTCCTCAATGACATACTCACCTCTTGTCTACCTCTGCTCCATATTGTAAATTGCTACCAGAATAATATTCCAAAATTGATTATATCACTCCTCTGCTCAGAATTGCTCAATAGCCCCTCAATGGCCCAAGAGGACAAAATTAAAATTCCCAGTATGCCATGCATGCCTCCTCTTGAACTGGCCCTCACCTCCCTCCACAGCCTCACCTCCTCTTCTTCCCCTCCCCCAGCAGCACAAGTAATGCTCCTACCTGTCCTTTCCCAAATAGCTGTGGCTTTCCTATGCTCCCATTTCTTTGCTTATTTTATCCCTTCTGCTTGAATCTTTCTTTTTTTTTTCTTTTTGGTAGATGGTATCTGCCCTTTCCAAAACCTCTTAACTGCTTGCCAAAATCCCACATCTTTCCAAGTCTCCATTAAGAAGACTTCTTGGACCACCCTCAGAAAGACTCACTGTCTCCCCTTTATACGTTCTCATTGCAATTTAAGTCTGTATTTAAGTACTTAAAACTACTATAATTATTGTATTGCTATTGTCTGTTTTACCACTAGAAACTGGAAACTTCTTGAGAGGAGGGACATGTGTCCCCTTCACCATGGTCTCTGCAGCATAGAAAATAGAATCTGGGTCCTAAGAGGACCTCAGCAAATGAACTAACTAACTAACTAATTTAGCCTAACATCTAAGAAGTCACCTGTCCATACCCAAAATAGTTCCCTACAGACTTTAGGATTCGCAGGTACATCTCCTACCAGAAATCCTGGTTTAGCTTCATTGCTCTGAAATGCCTCCCTGCTTAGGTATTCCAGAGAAATTCTTAAGAGTGACCCAATGCTTTGATGGTTGTCTAATCAAATAGGAATAAAATCATGTTCTAGAAAAAAATCTGCGATGTTCCACTCGGCCTGCCTACTTTGTCCCCACTCTGTTCTGGGAGACCAGAGGGAAAGAATTAGATGGCTACAGTGTTGGATTGTGTTCCATTCATGTTTAAAGAAACCAAGAGTTGATGGGGTGAAAAACAGAACGATCGACCTATCCTGAGAAGGAACTGAAAGCATTCACCTTGTCAGTCTCCTGACTGCCTCCGAAACAAGGGCCAGCCGGCTTATGCAAGTGGGCACAGTTAGAGAAAAACGCAGCAACTGGAATGTTTAGTGCATAATAGGAAGTGTTCTTCCTCTTTAAAAAATAACAGACAACGCTCTCTTGACGGGACACTTAAAGGTAAAGATAGTAATGTCGGTGCTGTGTAGAGCAATGAAATGCACTTATTTTCTACCCCAAGCTCTGCAGGGTCGCTAAGATATTCTCCCACCGTAAAAGCCTGTTAAGGAGGGGAAAAAAGGTTCCAATGACCAAATGTGTTTGTCTACCACCTGAATAAATAGGAAGAAGGTAAGATGTCGCAAAGTAGAAATACAAACTCCGTGAGCTCTTCCTGACAAGATGCAGAACGTAAAAATGAGAAGATAGTACTGCAGATGAAAAAAGAAAATTTATGTGATTGGAAACAACACCTAGTTTAAAATCAAGAGTGAGCCTAGTGAATTTTCTCATCAATGGTTGTCTTATATTTCAAAAACTCTATAACATTACTAGTGACTGGCTGGCTCTAAGCCTGGTTTTCTGAGTCATAAATGATCATTAAGGACACTTTTGTCTTGATGTGTCCCTTGCAGCCATCGCCTGAAGGAAACAGGAAATTGAATTTGTTCCCTAATTCTTTAGGAACTAAATTTTTAAAGACTCAAAATCCAAAGCAAATTAAATATGTGACTGCATGCAACTCATGACTGATTTTGGTTTCTTATGTCAAATTTTCTAAAGATAAAACTTTATTTGTGATGTGAACCCAGACAATGAGTCTTGAATAACTTTAAGTGAAAACAACATCTGCTAGAGAATGCAGACTGCAATCTTAATTTATGGTCGGTTATAAAACTAATTGTCAGTTCTTATAATGGCACCTTATTATTTTGAGCAAAAATTATCCTCAAAAACATTTAATCTAGAGTCTCTTAATAGTGATCATTCATTCTCTTAAATATGCCAGTGACAGGGAACTCACTACCCACCCAGCAGCCTGCCCCACTTTGCATTATATCTAATTCTAACACACACTTCCTAGCGGTGAGTTGACCTTGGCCTCCTAGGAATTTCTACGCCATAGTCTTGGCTCCATTTTCTCAAGTCCCACAGAATAAATCTAATTGCTTTCATGTTTTCAATGTCATTACATTGTCCCCGTTAACTAAAGTATTTTTCAATCCTCTTATGATTGCACCCCAAAGCCTGTTGACTCAATTTCCAACCCTCAGTGGAAACAACCCCACTTTTCTCCATCAACACCAATGCCACTCCAGTCAAAGCCACCACCATCTCTCAGGGGGCGGCTGGATCTCCTTCTCCCTCCCACACTCATTCCCTCCAGTCTGTCCCCTATAGAGCAGCCAGCATGGTCTTTGCTAAAGAGGAAATTTTCACTGTGTCACAGCCTGTTAATAACCCTTTAGTCCTCTCCTCAGTACTCAAGATAAAAATTCAAAATTCTCAATGTGGCCTATAGGACCTGGTCAGTGTGGTCCCTGTCAGCCTCCCCACAGGCCTTAATCATTTGCTCATTATTCTCCCCCCTACTTAACATGCTACATCACCAACTTCTTTCAGTTCCTCGAGTTAGCAAGCTCCAGCCCCCCAGGAAAGCCTTCGCAGATGCTGGCCTATGACATACTTTCTGTACTCCGTTTACTATTTGAGAATTAGTAATTGCTCAGGTCTCAGATTACACGCCCCTTCTTCACAGAAACTTTCCCCAAATCCCCAGACTAGGCCAAATTCTTCTGTAATCTCTCATTACCCTCTTTACTACCTTTCATCAAATTTATCACCATTTGTTTTATATATTATTAAATATATAAATAATATGATTATGAATAACACCTAGTTTTATTGAGTGCTCACTACATGCTGGGTTCTGTGCTGAGAGCATTATCTTATTTAGGCTGCAAAGGAAGCGCATGAGTAGTTACTATTGCTCCCCACACATCACAGAGGAGAAAAGTGGGGCTGGGAATGTTAAGATGAGCGGAAGAGTAGGGATTTGAACGCAACTGATTCCAGACCCTACTGATGCTCTTGACCTTTTCATGATAATGTTGATATATGACTCTGCCATTAGCCTCTTTGCCCCTAGAGGCATGGATACCAACAGCCAGGGAGCCTGTCACAAGCAAATTATGGTCCTGCGCGCCTGCTGCCACAAAAATCAGAATAACGTCTCTGCTCTTTTTATCTGCACTACCCCTCCCCTGCTCCTTGTGACAATCAAATATCTATGAAAAGAAGAAATTAAATAAGTAAATCTGGTACTCATGTCTTGACATCTCTGGAGACTTCCTGAACTTTGAAGGCACTTCACAGAAAACAAATAGCAAAGAACAGGAACAAATCGTGGCGATGAGCAGTTTAAATACATTTGTCTTGATTCATTAGCAACAAGGCACGATCAGCCTATGCAGAATTCAGATGACTCGGGAAGGGGCTTCAGCTCATTCACCATAATATCAACAATGACAGTCCCCAGTGTTGTTCCAGAGGTACCATGTGCTGAGCTCCATGCTAAGTGATTTGCAAATGCCTCTTTGTAAAACCATCACACCAGCCTGATGAGGATGGTACTATTAGGATCCCCCTTCACTGAGTGAGGAAACAGAGCTGCAGAGAGCGGTCAGATTCTTTGTTCAGAGGCTGCAGTTGGTGAAACTCATCCCCAGCTGGGCCTGGGCCCCCAGTCCAGTAGGACAGCACTGTGCTGGGCAAGGAAGGACTCCAGATACAACCCTGCAAACATGCGAGGAGTACCTACTGGTGCCACACAATGGTCCGGGAGGAGAAGCCAAAGCGAAAGGGGCACAGCCATGGCAGTAAGTCTGTGACATCCCACCAGAGATGGTGCTAAGTGCTAGGACAGGTACAGAGCCGAGCTTTAAGGGAACTGGGCAGGAGCAGGGGTGAAGATTCTATCTGGGGTGATTCTAGGGTTTCCGTGATAATAATGAGGATTTGACTCAGCTCAATGAGGCAAAGAAGTAATCTTGGGTCAACCTAAGTACATAAAATGGACCAGAAATAACAATCAGATAAATGAGAGTTATTTATTCATACGACCAGTATTTGTTAAGAGTCTGCTTTGTGCCAGGCACTGCTTTGGGCACTGAACAGCTATGAGCTAAACAAAAGAAGTCCCTGCTCTTGAGTTTTCCTTCTGGTGGAAGGAAGAGAGACAATAAAGAGACCAGCCTGCATACACGTGTATAACATGTCAGGGTGATAGGCGCTGTGAGCTTTACGGAGCAGGCAAGGGGACGAGAGAGTGAGGAGAGGCCGTGGGGGCATCAGGGCAAGTTTCCTGACATGGGTACATTTCAGCAGAAACCCAAGGGAAGTCGAGGCCTGTGCCATGCTTGTTTCAGAGGAGAGAGCCCCAGAGGAGCAAGGACAAAAAGGTCCAGAGGGGGGATGCAGGCCAGGATGAACAGGGAGCTCCCTGTGATTAGAGGGAGGGAAAAGACGGAAAGTGGGAGAGGGTCAGGTGAAGGGTCAGCCGGGATGAGCTTTGTGGGGTCATGACTTTGCAAAGGGATAATGCCTTTCATTAAACTCCTACAGTATTGATAGCTGGAAAAATTCTTCCTGACTTTCTTTGAAAATTTATGATACACTATAACACTACTGATTTAAAAATAGAAATGAAAAATGCTTACAATTTTATCATCTAACATGGCCTTTTTCCATTTCATAGGTTCTTGTCCAGTCTTCTTCCACATTCATGCACATTTTTAGGGCTTTTGTCATAGTTATAAACAACTTTACATCCTGTTGTACTTAGGTTCATATTGCACGTGTTTTACAAATTGATACAAAGCCTTCATTCTAGTGGTTGCGTAATACTTCAAGTAAATGTGTTACTTCCTCTTGGACACTGTGGCTTCTAAATGGTCACTATTATTGATGATACACAAATATTTGTCTAGGTTTGAATCATTTGGCAGCACTTCCTCTGCATGAATATTTACAAAGTGAATCTCTGCAGATGTGAGGTAGTTCTTGAGAGTCCCTGCTTGCTCACAGTTAGGAGACTAATTACCTGCTGATCGTATCTGTCACTTTCTCAGAGTAGATGCCTTCTGGCACTGGTTCATACGCCGCCTCCACTATCTGCAAAACAAACAGAGTGGAGTGATGGAAGTAATGGGGCCATTGATATCTTTGAGCAGCATTGCTTGGCCACTGGAAGAGAGTGAGTAAGCATTATTGCTTTGTGCACAAAATTTAATCAGGAACAAAGGCATCCCAATACAAAACTGACATCAACTAAATACTTCCTGAGCTTGGAATTCTATTCTTCGAGCTGGGCTAGAGTTAACTTCAGATTCATATAAATAATGTGTAGGATAACATAATATACTGGACCGTGGGTAGTCCAAACTGCAATTACGAACAGACCAAAAGTAATTTGACATGTTTATTTAATAATTTTCTATGATAACTAAAGACACATATAGGGGAAAATGTTCCATAGCACAGGATGTAGATTTAGAAGAATGGAGGAAAAATAAACTGGATCATATGGTTAATAAAATAATGTCTACTGTTAATTGGCAGTTTTATTAAAATCACAAAGGGCCCACTTAAGTAGAAAAGCAATGGCACGTTTAGCAACACGGGACCCTTTCATCTCCCGAGCTCACTTACTTTCGTAGCCAGGGAGAGCATGTTGGTGCTGTAGAAGGGAGGGTTCAGCGTGGCCATCTGGTAAAGGATGCAGCCTGCGGCCCAGACGTCAGCCTTCTCCCCGTACGGCTCGCTCTTCAGAACCTCGGGGCTGAGCGAAAATAAGGACGTTAACAGACACTGAAAAAGGGAGAAGTCAGCACAGGAAGAAGTCCAATTTTTAAGCAGTAGTTGGAGATATAAGCAAAAAAAAAACAAACAAACAAACTGAAACTCTTTATCACTATTCAAGCAAACACATGAAAAGGTATCTTTGAATTCTCCCGGACTTGGATGAAACATAAGCACAAGCAAGCAATTCCAGTTTAAGCACTAGATACCAAGGGACCAGAAACATTGCCTACTAAGTATCCAGGGAAGTTTTTATTTCCAGAAACAACCACTTCTCTGTGGGGGATGGGGTATTGGCCCCAGTTCTTTACTATTCTGGAGATTTTGTACATCTCACCTTTGCCCCTTGGTGGACGGTATTTGTTGCCCACTCCTGCCTTTGTCTGTGGTTGTGTTGTCTCGTTGGGTCGATGGAATACAGAAGGGGCAGCACACCAGCTCAGGGTCTCAGTCTAAGCAGGACTGAAGGCCTCCATTTGTCCCTCCAGAGGCTTCTGCCCATTCCCAAAAGCATAACACCTGCCAGGTAGCTGCCGGCACTCTGGCCTGGACCTGTAATAAGGCCCATGGAGCAGATCAGCCCCAGACGAGCCATAAACCTGCAGCCTAAAGGAGAACCAGCCCAGAAGACTGACAGACCTGAGAGTCTGACAACAAATGCTTATTATTAAATGCCACTAAGATTTTGTGGTGGTTTCTTATGCAGCATTCTTATGGCAGGGAAACAGCTGACTGAAACAGCACGTTCCTTTGCTGTTCAACTCTAGCCTATAAAATAGGGGGGAAACTATATTGAAATATGTTGCAGAAAATAACAACACCCATCACGTTCATGTTCTCTGAAATTGCATTTCCAATCTGGACACGGATGTTGTCAGTCTCTAAAGAAATTAAGCTGTGAGAGACAAGGTTGACATTTTTTTTAAATTGGAGGGGAAGGTCATCCCCTTAGATATTTTGGACCAACACAAGTTTCCTCTATCATGTTTGTAGAATGAAACTTAAAAAAGTGTCAAAAGCACTCAACACCCACACTCCCCAAACTAAGTAGTTTGATAATTTAGTTCTATAGTATGTACTTAGGACTGTGCTGGGCCCTCCGAAATAATGGAGTGGGAATTAATAGTTACCCTGGATGGTGGACCAAAGTATAAAGAAACCTACAAATCAGTATCAGAACAGAGTAGGTATTGTATAATTCAGCACTGACTGCCAAGAATAACCAAGGAGTGGCTCTTCTTGTGAGATTATGGAGAATTCCTGGTTTAAGAGTTACATTATAGATTTGCAGAAGAAAGTGTGATTTCTAGGTCTCTCAGTTAAGCATTTTCATATTTGGTATTTTTGAATTCAGCAATATGGCAGTAGGAGAATCTAGGGTGCCATTTTCAGGGCTCTGCAGGTCCCAAGTGAACAAAAATGTGTCTCTTGTTATCCCGATCAACTGCTCACATAAAAAAAAAAAATGCCCTTGGCTTCCCACAGATAAATTTCTTGTGTTTTAATCTACTGAGAACTCAAAAGATGTATTTCCTCTTTCCACAAGCTGGTGGAACAGGTGCTCCGAGTCCCCACCTGTGGCCCCTGAGATCCCCTCTGCATGCCCTGTTTCTAGTGTGCTTTCACTTTCTAGAGGGGCATCTGTACCTCTTCGGAGGGCAGCCTTCATTTCTCCTCAAAAGATAATTACTCAGTGTGGGGGAAAGAGCTGTAAGACGTGAGCTGACTCATCATTACATGTCTTCCTCCTTCTCCCTGGAGACCACAAGCTGCTCTCATTCCCACAGGCCCCCTTTCTAGAGGCTCCACATGTCCTTCCATCCAGAGATGGGGCCTCCTTCTCCACCCCTTGAATCTTGGCTTGACTGTATGACATGCTTTGGTCAGGGAGACATCAGCAAAAGTGATGCAAGGAGATATTGGAAAGCACTTACTCTTTGGGACTCAATCTCTCTTTCTGCTCTTGAAAACCCTATGAGTGCCACCAGGTGGCTGAGTCCAGGCTTGCTACTGCCATGCAACCACCAGGCCTGAGAGTGAAGCCATTGAAAACCAAGCGGCTACAATGCCTACGTGAGCCCAGTCAACCCTCTTCTCGGCCACCCCGGTTAAGACCAGCCCAATTTGCCAGCACACAGTGTACTGACAGGAGGAAATGGTTATTGTATTAAACCACTAAGTTCTGAGGTGGTTTGTCAAAGTCAACCGATATAATAGCTTTCACCACATTCTCAAAACTGTGCATAGCTCTCTCAAAAAGACTGAGAATCACTTCTCTAGAAGAGAATATGAAAAAGGAATAAAAGACCAACAACACAGTTGCTAACTATCACTTTGCTTCTGGGATCAGACTTTAATTAACCTCTAAGCTAAGAGTTTCATAATCACAACTAAAAGCAATGACAAACTGAAAATAGAAGCTGATTTCTAGAAGGGACAACAAAATGTTCTCTCATAGTCTGAACTGGGTCCCCCAATTTTTTTATGTTGCTGTCCCAATTCCCAGCACCTCAGGATGAAGCCATATTTAGAGAAAAGGTATATACAGAATGAGTATATTGAGAAGATGCCATTAGAACGGGCCCTAATCCAATATGACTGGGGCTCCAATAAGGAGAGGAAGAGACACCTGGAGTCCAAAGAACAACCACGTGAAGAGGCAGCAAGAGGGTCAGGTTTCCCCTAAAGCCAGGAGGTGCAGTTTCAGAGAAGGAGTAGGAGGAGACCGCTAATCTCAGAGGGAATTCCAGAGCTAGACGTGAAGAGCTGGGTGAGGGGAAGGAACAATGACCACCCGCAGCCAATGGAGAAGGGACCTGGGGCCATGTCAGGGTCAACAGTGCTCCCACCCACTCTGAAGCAGTTGACACTGCTCCAGGCCACATGCTCCATGGCCACTAAAGTGACCTTCCCACAATGCAAAGCTGATCCTCTGACATTGCCCTGTGAGTCTCATCCATGAACAACAACAACAAATAATAATGATCATAGTGTAAAACCCTCCCTTGACCCCAAGTCTTCCCGCAAGTATCATTCTTTTCTTCATTTCTCTTTCAAGAGTATGGAATTACTCAAGAAGAGTTGGCCCCTTCTACTTCCTCACTGACCATCCATCCCTCAACCCAATGCAGTCCAGTTTCCGTTCCCATCACACAACTGAAATGGCTTCTCCTTCCAACATCGATGGGTTACCCCTTGCCTCACTTGTGTTAGGTGACTTCCTTGGACTTTCTGACACCAATGACTAAGACTTACGTCTTGAGACATTGCTATATTTTTTATTCATTTAGTAAATATTTAGTAAGCACCTCCAAAGTACCAGGCACTGTTCAACCTGTTTAGAATATATCAACAGACAAAGACACCTGCATTCATGGAGCTTATTTACATTCTAGTAGGGGACGGGGGCTGGGAAGTTACCAAACAAAATTCAATAAAATAATTTTAAAAGTAAAGCACATAGTATTTTGGTAGGTGATAAAGGCTATAGGAAACAGACAACTTGGATTGGAGCAAAGGGTGTCGGAAGTGAATGTGGGGAGGCAGGTTGCAATACTAGAAAGGGTGCTCCCTTCCTCCCTCAGACCCCAAATAATGGTGCTACTTTCCTTCACCCACAGGTTAAGTCATGCTTTTCTTCTCACTCTTCACTCCTTCCTTGGATAATTTCATTCACCCCAAGGATTCCATTAAAACCATATGCAGACAATGCCCAGACCCAGCCTCCATCCACACACCCCTCAGGCCTCATCCTGTGGTGAGCTCTGTCACAGATCACTCATTCTCAGTCAGGATTAAAGTGCTGGACACTGTGAATGATTTACCTGTTTTATAAATCAGAGCTGAGACCCATTCCAATATTAGCAACCCTCGCACGCCCTTAAATTTCCCAGACTAATTTTGAGGTATTGAAAAGGGGCTGAGGTACCTGCAGACTAAGTCCGGAGCTGCGGCACCGGGAGAGAGTCACCTCCAGGGCAATATCTTCAACCCCAGGGCCTGTTTTCCTCATCATTGCTAGTGGGACCCATGCTTGGGACCCATCACTGTCTTTGCACACACCTCCTTAGGCAAATATTTCTACCTCCACCTCTGCTGCCCCTGGCACTTCACACAATCCTTTGGCTTTTAAACATGCGTGTATCTGTATGTGTGTGTGTGATCCTGTGCAGGAACACCAGCTCTTCCTGAATCTGAGAGACTCGGGGCTGGCTGCCGTGCGTCCCACTGGGCCGTTCTGATGCCGAGATCCAGTGTTCCCACAGCATTTGCCACTTCAGTAATGCCTGGTGTGTTCCCATTATCACACTAGCACCCACAGTTGAACTTAACCTTCCAAATGCTAGTACGTTCCAGAGAAAATAAAATTGACATTTGCCAGCTGCAGTTCATAAAAACAAGCTTATATATACCACTAACTAGGTATATATAAGAAATACTAGGGCTGAGGCAGATTCGTCTGTCAAATGGTATGTCAAACTGCAGAAGAAATTGAAATTTTGAGAGAAATTGAAAAATTACCATTGAAAGTGTCTCATTGGCAATACAATGACGTAGTATCTTAGAAGTGATGTTTGGAGACACCATAAAAGAAAAATTTTCCTCAGCATCTATGAGCCTGTCTGTATTTTGTTTGTTAGTTTATTTTGTTCATTCGATTCCAGCTGTCAGTCAGAGGGGAGGGGATTGGGAGGCTGGTGTAAAGGGTGAAGGGATTATGAAAAAACAAACAAAACAAATGAACAAACCAACAAAAAAAAGCCTCATCGTCAGAGACAAGAGTATGGTGATTACCAAAGGGAAAGGTAGAGTGGGGGGAGGTAGAAGACGGTAAAGGGGGATAAATGGTGACAGACGTAGACTTGACTTAGGGTGGTAAACACAATACAATATACAGACAACGTATCATAGAATTGTACACCTGAAATATATATAATTTTATTAACAAATGTCATCCCAATAAATTCAATAAACTAAAAAAAAATACCCAGCAAATGTTAGAAAATACTAATACAGAATCTTGAGGAGTTTTGGACAAATTCATGAAGGCTAAATGCTTGGAGACAATTTTTTCTTATTGAAATAATTCACCCAATATATTTGCTTCACTGAGTAAAGACAGAAAAGGGATTTTTTTGTATCCCACTGCAATGTATTAATTCTGAGTCTATGAAAAAGTACGTTTAGTTTGATTCTAGCTAGCAAAATTTCACCTCCCTTGACTGCCTTGAGAAAAAAAAAGGAAAAAGGGAACTAGCTTATCACTGTTAACTACAACGAAATGTAAATTTTGAAAGAATATAAACCATCTCTCTTGTGAAAACACAAGACCCACTCTTTGTTCAATCAAGGAAACAAAAGTCCATATGAATTCATGAGGATAAAAATTTGACCTGAAGTGACATAATTAAGCCTATATGCCAATAACTACAGTTTACTTAGACTTACAAGTAAGTGACATTGTATCTTGGAATGATCCAACATAGAGCAGTTAGCAATATAGGATAGCTAAAGCACACACATGCACAGTGCACATACGGGTATGTGTGTGCCTGCCAGTCGTGTTTAAGGTTTCTGAGAGTGGGTAAAATGTTTCTGAGAAATGGCTCGAAACACAATCACTCCCATGGTGGGATGGGAGTTAATGAAAATTAAAGGGGAGGCAGGCAGCTGGAAGAACTCAGAGGGCATAGGTGCCTGGGTGCATTTTCTGGGAAAGGGCAAGCATTGTGACACTCAGATACTCGGTGAGATGAGCAGAGCTTAGCGAAAAGGACTCTAGGTAGAATGACACATGTAGTTGCAAGATCCATCCATGTCCTGATCCTTTTCTATGAAGCCTAAAGGCATTGATAGAATATGGTCTTGTCCCACTAGGGCCCCAGAAGTTGAAGGTCATTCTGAAAAGAGCAGAGGTGGTCTCCACTGTGGAGTGGTAAAGGGACTGAGCTGGAGGAGGGACAGAAAGGATGAGTCCCCACTAATGTAGTGACCAAAGAAACCAGGAGAAGAGGAAATCCACAGGACTGGCTGTACATGGAGGGAGGGTTAGGGAAGGGGAAGACCACCTCAACTTTCTGGTTCCCACGCCTCTCGCTTGGGTGAGCAGGGGAATATCAATATTCTTTACATAGATAAAGGGGGAATGCGAGGTAGAAACTAGATCGTTTTGTAATACATTCATTCATGCCTGTGAGAGCCACAGTTAGGGATACCCAACAGGTACCGCCACTCTGGACGTTAATAGTCTCAAAGCCTGACACTCCCAGGCTCTACGGCCAGCACCACAGAAATATTCCCAGTTCACAGATGTCTGCTGCTATTCAGCAGATAATTAAAAAGATTTGATATCTAAACAGTTTTGATTGTTCTAAACACAAAGTTCTTACAGAGGAAACCAAGAACTAGATAACACATTGAAGAGCCATGGGATAGCACACCGCGCCCGCGAAGGAGACTGGCAGCACCTTTATGACAAACCGCAGAGGTTGCCTGGGCCCCGCTGCACCTCGGCTTAGTAGCCTTGGCCGGTAAAAGTCCAGAACACCAGTTTGATTCTATTACTAAACGTTAGCAACATCTAGGGCATTTTAATACCAAAATAAATACAACCTTTGGAACACAAACTGAAAAAATGCTATTGTTTATTTGAAATTCAAATTTCATTGGGCATCCAGTATTTTATTCTAGTGGCAATGTTCTTTGTGTAATCTCCTTTGTTAGTGCTCAAGTCATCGTTCTTACAAAAAAGTACACAAAAAGCTATTTAAGCATTAACTATGGTTTTCTGCTCTTCTTTAGAAAAAATAGTAACAACAGTGTGTTTATATGGGACATTTGGGACATTTCTCTAAAAGCATCACATTTCTCTCATGTTGCATAAAGACGTATTGATGTGTCTTAACACCAATGAAATCAATGATTAGAAAGTTGTTTGAAATATAAGCAGAATCTTAAAGTATAAAACACAGATGAATGGATGAAATGTTAAGTCCAGCCCCAAGTTTTGTAATGAGACCATACAATATCTGTAAACATTTTAGTTCAACAATAAATAAACTGGACTATGATCCGTCAGACTCATTAGCTCCACAAGTCGAGTGGACCATGACTGCTTTCTAGATGCCAAACCTTCCCGCTGGGTCACCTGCCTCCCGTGGGTTAGGGGGACATATGTTTCAGACCCCTAGGTAACGTTTTATGAACCAGAGTGGCAAGACACTCTAGCTGGAACAGTTATCAATATCCTTTCCATGAACGAGTGGTAGATGACTCTTAAAACTAGCGCTGACCCATTATTTCATTGATTGACGCAAAACTTCTTTAAGCTAGATAAGCGTTTTATACGGAAAAGTGTTTAAACTGGAAAATAGAAAGTCAAGTTACATTCAATTTTCATCTCCCCACTAGGATCAGTGAACGTTGCTGCCCAGATAGCACAATTGATTTTAGATATTTTATGTGATGGTGCAATTTATTAAGAATCTGTTCATGAGATAATATATGTGCAAGGGCCGTGAAAAATACTAAGCGCTATACAAATGCAAAGTGGCATTACTATTATTATATAGAGCAATCTGTCACCTTTCACAGGGATTGTGACAGTATGTGGGTTAGATAAAAGCCTGGTAGTACAGCAGGCATAGTAGTGAAGATGAGACTGTCATGTTCCTGGACCCTAAGGAGGTCTGAGTGGACAAACAAGCAAATATTTGACCTTTGGCCTATTCAAGGCAAAGTCAAATAGGCCAAGAACTTTTACCACCCTCGGTGAAAAAAGTCCGTGGTGGTAACAGTGGCACCAGGCTGGTCTTTTCTAGCAGATCCAGTTTGAGAAAATCATGTGTGATCTTAAAACACTAGTGGCAGCCAACTTACACCCTGTCCCACCCATGTCAACCACCCTCCTGACCTTTGCTCCTAGTTCATGGCAACCCTTTCTAGCATGTTCACTCTCTTCAGCAATGCCATCCTTTAATGTTATAGATCAAGTTCTACCTATTGGGTGAAACCTTCTCTTACTAAGCCAGCAAACACACATGGCCTGACACCAAATTCTAAAAGCACTACAGCCTGTATTGTTCCCTAGTCATTTTCATTTATTCAACAAATACGTATTGACCACCTACGATGTGCCAGGCAGGTGTTTCATTTATTCAACAAATACGTATTGACCACCTACGATGTGCCAGGCAGGTGTATTTTTTGGTGTGTAACAAAACACACCAAAAAATCCCCTGGCCCCATGGAGCTTACATTCTACTAAGGGAGACAATTAACATATCAGTAAATAAATAAAAGTTAATAAGTGCTATGAAGAAAATGGGTACTTAAAAGAAAAAGTCTATCTCATGAACTAGCATTTAATTGTTCTGTGGCATCAAGCAGCTACTTCATCTCTGGAGGGTCTCAGTGTTTTCATCTTTACGAGAAAGAGAAATTTGTGAGACACGCTCCTCTTCTGGAATGCTGGGTCCGTCGATTAAGGTTTAAAACATCTTAATGGCAGATACACACACGGTTTTAAAACAAAGATTAAATTCATTTTTCAGCATGACCCAAACATCGAGGACAGAATCAATGTTATGTTCAAAATTATTGATAGACAGCTTTCTACTCAAAAACAACTTTGTGAGCATATCAACAATTTTTGATGATGTATTACACTGGTAGACTTGGAAACTGTTTTCTGTTTAAGATTTTTAAACAAAATAAAGGAGTTTTATTCTAAAGGATAGCTAGCATGTATTTCAAAGTCATTTTTTTTAGAATTCATTACTTTTATTTGTAGATGTCTTAGACTGAATCCCGCTGCATTTCCTCATAAAATGCTGGGCAAATAGATCCTAAATCTGCACCCTTTGGGGGCTGAAAAAGAAAAGAAATGCATTCCTCTTTCATCTTTTAAATAGGCATTCCATAGTTCCGCAACTCTGAAGATACAAAAACCCTTCGGCCTTGGCCTCTCACAGTTTTCTCACGAATGGTTTCACCCTCTCAGGATTCCCAGTAAGTAAACCAGTCACAGGCTCAGTGTGATCTCAGGGGGACAAAGAAGCTTCTTTCACCCAAAGAATCTTTCCTAAAGCCAATATCTGCATCTCACAATTAGTGATTTCTTCTTTTGTGTTAAACACTTAGCAATTCCAGGGACGCCAATAAGGAGGAAATGGGAGGGAGGGATTAAAGCCTGGAGAGCCCATGGCCAGAGGGTATTTGATAAGGACTGCCCGGTTGACAACAAGCTAAAAAATGGCATGATATAATATCAAGTCCAAGGCTACAAAGGAGGTATCTTTAAAGTAATTTCCAAAAATCAGGGTGCGGAATAAAAAAAAGTACAGGAATAAAGAAGAGATTTTCAAGAGTGAGAGAGGAGGAATTCTAGGTCATGTTTCATAACAACTGCTCTTTGCTGTCTGTAACGAACATGACAAAAAACTTGTTTTCCTTGCTATTTTGTTTTGCTAATATTCTGCTTTGCCATAATTGACTATTATCTCTACTAATCTAACTGATTTTTCCTTGTTTACAAAAAAGCAATTGTCTAATGCATGACTCCTAAATTTGTGGGTAACAGTTAAGGAATGAGGGTCCATTTTTACTACCATTTTACCTGTCCTAAATTGCTGATTTCCCTCCTCCTGTAGGCAGGGAGCCAAATGGTCTACCTCAACTTCTCTTCTCTTACTCAAGCCACTGAAATGCAAGGCAGGCAACTTTTACTTTGTATAGAAGCTTGTTCCTTGAAAATTTCCATATTCCCAACTCCCAACACTGCTAAAATTAATCTTAACAATCTGAACATTTATAAAAAGAATCACTTCTTCTCTCTCTAAGTACAATAACTACAGATTTTCAAAACAAAGAAATCAAGCACTTTATTCAGATCTAAATTCCTCATGCTCTACTTAGGAATTAACTGCTACCAGGGTAGTCCACGCCAGACCTACACTGAGAAAATAAATCAATTTAGCAAAGAGCCTGGTGTGGTTCAATGGAACAACACCTTGACACTGGGAGATGATTTTCTTTGTGTTTTAGTTTCCTCTCTCATTCAACAGGAAAGTGACTTGTATTGTGTGTTATAAGAAATGCCAAATGCAACACCTTTTCAAAATATAAGGCCCAGAATACCATATTTACTCAAATAATTTATACTCCTCCCCTTCCCTTGGATGTTGGCAGTTTAAATGGGAGACAGAGCAAAAGAGAAACAGAAAAAGAGAAATAATGATTGATCTTGGCTTTGTTTACCACATTTAGAAACTGCCACCTTAATTTATTGTACCAGCACTGGGAGGTTCGGTGGTTTTAAAGTGATAACTAGGTCTCTTAAACAGTTTCCTCCCCTTTCTCAAAATTGTAAAAAGTATAAACTAACAAGTTTTGTGAATGAATTCATTCCTGAGAAAGAAAAACAGATCATCCCCAAGAGAAAGGTCTGAGAATTCCAGACAGAATCATTACAAAGTCAATACAACAATAAGAAGTAATAAAATGACCAAGGGCCAAAACCAAAATGAGAATTCGCAATACCGAAATACAATAAAACAATGGAAACACTTGAGACGACAAACAAAAAAGTATTTTGTACATGATAGCCACTTCCACTGATACAATGTGCAATTGAAAATAAAGATTCCTGAGCCATCCGGAGCTGCACTGAATTATACAAAAATAAAGCAGAACCTATTACAAAGATCACTGTTATGGACCGAATGTCTGTATTCCTCCCAGATGTGCACACTGAGACCCTGGCCTCCAGTGTGACCATGTTAGGAAAAAGGGCCATGGGAGACGAAGGCAGCGCCCTCATGAATGAGACTGGTGCCCGTAGAAAAGAAGCCCCAGGAAGCTCTCTTGTCCCTTCCAACATGTGAGGACACATGAGAAGGCGACCACCTATGAACTAAAAAGCCAGTCCTCGCCAGACACTGAATCTACCCACACCTTGCTGTTGGACTTTCCAGCCTCCAGAACTATAAAAAATAAATTTCCATTGTTTATAAGCCACCCAATCTATGTGTTCTGTTATAGAGGCCAAACTGACTAAGATAACCACTAAATTAAATATACACACAACAGCAGGGGGAAATGTTTACACACCAATTTATCATTGGCATAAACAAGGATACAGAATATCTGAATAATTTGTCAATAAATATAGTCAAATAAACATATTGTGAGTTCTGTGGCCTAAAAACAAAAACACATTCACTTCACAGAATCTATAGAACTTGCATAAACTTTACTACTTATCATGTGTAGCAGACTCTTACTTTGATGACTTGCCAAGAAAGCACTTTTACTGGTATGCATGCTGTTGTACAGTCCTTTCACTCATTATTTCTGGGCTTGGCCATGTGACTGGCTTTAACCAATCAGATATTCCAAGTGTGATGCTAACAGAGACTTGGTATGGTCTTATACACAAAGGCTGTATTTTCAGAATTCTAAATCTCGGGATGCTCCCTTTCAGATCCAACCACAATATTGTAGGAAGTAAAGTCCAATCTATCCATGTAAAGAAAACACACGGAAGGAAGTAAATCAAGGATCTACCCAACAGCCCCAGCTGAGCTCCTAACCAATAGCTAGTACCAACCATCCTTGGAAGGGGCTCCTCCTACCCTAGTTGAGCTGCATGGGACAGAGATAAGCCATCATCACAAACCCCCTCCAAATTACAGAATTTGAGCCAATGATTATTGTAGTTTTAATCCAATACTTTGGGGGTGAATAATGATCTGAATACAAAGAATTTCTTAATTTATCTGGAAAAATTCTAATTGTGTAAGGTATATTCTATGACATACTAAAAATTTTTTAAAATAAGCTTTTAACAAAGAAAAAATACTAATGCTTTACTAGTATGGTTCAGGAATCTTTATTTTCAATTGCACATTGTATCAGTGGAAGTGGCTATCATGGTCAAGATACTTTTTTGTTTGTCGTCTCAAGTGTTTCCATTGTTTTATTGTATTTCGGTATTGCGAATTCTCATTTTGGTTTTGGCCCTTGGTCATTTTATTACTTCTTATTGTTGTATTGACTTTGTAATGATTCTGTCTGGAATTCTCAGACCTTTCTCTTGGGGATGATCTGTTTTTCTTTCTCAGGAATGAACTCATTCACAAAGCTTGTTAGTTTATACTTCTTACAATTTTGAGAAAGGGGAGGAAACTGTTTAAGAGACCTAGTTATCACTTTAAAACCACCGAACCTCCCAGTGCTGGTACAATAAATTAAGGTGGCAATTTCTAAATGTGGTAATATAAAAAAAAATTTTATAAATTATTTATAAGTGAAAAAATCAAAATTATAATAACTAATAATTTAGAAAATAGGACAATGAGACTGATACATACAAAAACTAATAAAATTAATAAATTTAAAAAGATTGAAATGATTCAAAGTATGTTCTCCAACCAAACTGAAATGATACTAGTTATCATTAACAGAAGGGAATTTGGGGAATTCACAAATCTGTAAAAATTAAACAACACACTCCTAAATAACCAATGGATCAAAGAAGAAACTAAAAGAGTAACTAGAAAATATTTTACAGTGAGTGGAAGCAAAAACACAACATAGCAAGAATTATGGAATATCTGTAAAACAGTGAATATAGGGAAAATTTACATCTGTAAATGCCTATAGTAAAAAAGAAGAAAAATATCAAATATATTACCTAATCTTAACTACATTACCTAAATATTTCACCAACTTAGAAAATCAGGGAGAAAAAGAGCAAACTAACCCCAAAGAAAGCAGGAGAAATGAAATAATAAAGATTAGTGCAGAAACAAATTTAACAGAGAATAGAAAAATGATAGGGAAAAGTAATGAAAATCTAAATTTGTTATTTTGAAAATCAATGAAATTGACAACCTTAGTTAAACTGACCAGAGAGAGAGAGAGAGAGAGAACTCAAACTCCTAAAATCAGGAATAAAAGAAGGAAAATTGCCACTGACCTTACAGAAGTGTAAAGGATTTTAAGGGAATAATATGAACAACTGTCTGCCACCAAACTAAATGCCCTAGATATAATGTACAAATTACTGCAAATACACAAACTACCAAAACTTACTGAAAAAGAAAAACAAAATCTGAATAGAACTATAACAAGAAATTGAGTTAGTAATAAAAAATTCTCCCATTAAAAAAAAGAAAGAAAAAAAACAGGGCCAGGTGACTTTACTGGTGATTTATACCAAATATTTAAGAAAGAACACCAATCCTTCACAAACTGTTCCAAGCAGTAAGAAAGTAATACTGTGTAACTCAGACAATGACTCCAATATCAAACCAGACAAAGCCTTGGTAAGCAAACTACAGAAAAATATCTTTTATGAATATAAACGCAAAAACAGTCCTCAACAAAACACTAGCAAACTGCACCAAGGAACATATGAAAAAGATTATACACCATGACCACTTGGGATTTCTCTCAGGAATTCAAGGTTGGTTCAAAATAGGAAAATCAATCAATGTACTACATCACACTCACAGAATAAGGAAACCATCTCAATAAATGCAAAAAAGGCATTTGGCAAAATCCAATTATCCTTCCTAATAAAAGCACTCAGATACCAGGAGTAGAAAGAAACTTTCTCAACCTGATACAAGGTATCCGCACAGTCTTCAATCAACGTGATACTTAACAATAAAGTACTGAAAGTATCCCCTCCATAAAGGTCAATGATAAGTATACAGAACAAACAAACATTTCCCCTGACAAGCAAGAAGAGAAAGAGACTTTCCCTCACCCCTGCCTTTTTTCAGTGCATTTACCTTTGAAAACAAAGAACTACAAATTTTTTCTCTGTCCCTTTAAAATGTAAGTCTTTCTAAAACCTAAACAAGCCTCTTAGCTGTACAACCCGAAATCTTTTTCCGAAGGCCCAGGGAGCCCTCTCTTCGATATATCATCCTACCCTCCCAGTTTCCTTGGGAGGGTAGCAGTCTAAATTCGGCTCTGAGTTACAAACTTATCTCTTATCATAAAGATAGGAGAAACTTGTTTTTCTTTCGGATAAAGGCAATCAGCAAACACAGGGGGCTACCGCAATCACCAGGTGACTTTAGAATAAACTACCTATGACAAACGATGCTGTCAAGTCCTCTTACTTGAAAACTAGTTTCCGTGTATCTTGAGACCATGTACTTAGTGGGCTGCATGTACTTACCTGCATAAAAGAATAAAATTTCTGCCTTTGCAATTTCTTTAGTGGATTGCCTGCAATGCAGGTTGCATGCTTGTTTAATGCTTATTCAACAATAAAACTGGTTTCTGTCTCTTCTACTTTTGTGGGGAGTTTGTCTGGGTTGGCAGGAGATTCTGTTTTTTAATTTATATTTCCCTAACATCTAAGATCAGGAATAAGACAAGAATATCTGTTCTCAACATTTCTGTTCAACATTGTTGAATAGAAACTGGACTTTCTAGGGGTAACACTCATAAAAATAAGACAAATTGAATGTAGTACTACAAAATAACTAAAATGTTTCTTTAACTCCTTTGCCTCTGATAGGGTGATTTGGCCTGCATATTTCCCCACTGTTTAAATCCTCTGACTTCTCCTACTCACTCCTTTCCCCATTTACCCTTATCACTGTTACCTCTTTTCTTCTTCTCTTTTGACCTATTGCCATTTTATCAGTCAGACTCACTCCCAAGCAAGTTCTGTCGCAGTGTCTGGAAGGGAGTAAAATGTGGGTCATTTTGTGCAATGCTTACATAGCACATAGAGCATGGCACAACTGTTACACAGGAAAGTGTAGCCCATCCCAGCCCCATGGGCCTTTCCCTCAAGCTCTGCAGCACTGGCAGGACCCTGCTCTGCCATGGTTTTCTGCATTGCTCCCGGGGAATTTCTAGATGCACCTGGTGAAGGCTCTACTGACAAGTAAGTGCTGGGATAGCTACATAATAGACAGGTAAATTATAAACACACACATCTTTCTTCCCTTCTCTTCTCATGGATTTATTCTGCAGAGCTTAAAAGAAAAGCATTTCTGGAACTTCCAGTCAAGATGGAAGCATAGACAGACATGTTTTGCCTCCTTGTACAACCACAAAGAGAATTACAACTAAATCTGAAAACAAATAACACCCAGGACTGTCAGAAAATCAAGTTGTATGAAGTCTGACAACCAAAGACTTAAAGAAGCCACAATCATCCAGACGGATAGCAGGGGCAGAGACTT
This sequence comes from Mormoops blainvillei, assembly GCA_004026545.1. Classification (NCBI taxonomy): domain Eukaryota; kingdom Metazoa; phylum Chordata; class Mammalia; order Chiroptera; family Mormoopidae; genus Mormoops; species Mormoops blainvillei. Next base: position 17,985 of record PVJD01011198.1, on the reverse strand, counting down.
GGAGACAAGGTAGAGAGGCAAGGAGACGTGGTGTGGTATAGAGAGGCAGCAGCAGAGGAATGGGTATGGGTGGTCCCACATTCACATGTGGTGGATAAAAACAGTGAGGGATACCTTGGGAGTGAGCAATCCCAGTCCCAGGCCAGACCACAGAGCCCAGGGTTCCAGCGCTGGGAAGATAAACCCCCGTAACTTCTGGCTATAAAAATCAGTGGGGGTTAGGGCAGTGGAAAAAACTGCCAGATTTTCAGGAAACTTTGCTTAAAGGGCCCACATGGTCTTAAAACATACGCAAACCCTCCCATTCTGGGATTCAACGCCAAGACAACTGGAAGGGTGCCAGTTGCATACAGGGAGTGGGTGAAGACTGGAAAAGGGGTGAGTGTCGGGAAAACCCCCAGAAGTCAGACAGTGGCACAGTCCCCTCTCCAAGCCCTCCTACCTCACAGAGCCACAAAGCGATGACGCAGGTTGCCTCACCCTGGCAATTACTCAAGGCTCTGCCCCACACAATTTACAGGTGCCTTTTATAGGGAGTCAAAGCAACTCTACGTAATACACAGAAACAAACACAGGGAGGCTGCCAAATTGAGGAGACAAAGAAATATGGTCCAAATGAAACAACAGATCACAACTCCAGAAAAAGAACTAAATGAAATGGAGATAGCCAACCTATCAGGTACAGAATTCAAAATACTGGTGATTGAGATGCTTAAAGAACTCACTGAATATGGCAACAACATAAAGGAAGAAATTAAGTTTCCACTAAGCGAAATAAAGAAAAATCTACACAGAACTAACAGTGAAGGGAAGTAAACTGGGATTCAAATCAACGATTTGGAATATAAGGAAGAAATAAACATTCAACAAAACAGAATGAGGAAACAAGAATTCAAAAAAAAAACGAGGATAGTATAAGAAGACTCTGGGATACCTCCAAATGTGCCAACACCTGAATTATAGGGATGCCGGAGAAGAGGAAGAGCAAGAAATTGAAAACTTATTTGAAAAAAGAGTATCAGAAAACCTCCCTAACTTGGTGAAGGAAATAGACATACAAGTCCAAGAAGCACAGAAAGTCCCAAATACATTGGACTCAAAGAGGACCACACCAAGGCACATCATAATTAAAATGCCAAAGGTTAAAGATAAAGAGAGACTCTTAAAAGCAGCAAGAGAAAAGCAGAGAGTTACCTAAAAAGAGTTCCTATAAGACTATCAGCTGATTTCTCAAGAGAAACTCTGCAGGTAAGAAGGGGCTGGCAAGAAGTATTCAAAGTGATGAAAAGCAAGGACCTCCAACCTAGATTACTCTATCCAGCAAAGCTATCATTTAGAGTGGAAGGACAAGTAAAGTACTTCCTAGACAAGGTAAAGCTAAAGGGCTTCAGCATCACCAAGCCATTATTACATGAAATGGTAAAAGGACTTATTTAAGGAAAAGAAGATCAAAACTATGAGCATTAAAAAGGCAACAAATTCACAACTATCAATAAGTGAATCTAAAAAACAAACTAACTAACAGCCAGAACAGGAGCAGAATCATAGGTATGGAGATCATTTGGAGGGCTGTTTAGCTGGGTGGGGGGAGGGGGACCATGGGGGAAAGGTGCAGGAATTAAGAAGCATAATTGGTAGGTACAAAATAGACAGGGAGATGTTAAGAATAATACAGGAAATGGAGAAGCCAAAGAACTTACATGCATGACCAGTGGACATGAGCTAAGCAGGGGGGAGATTGTTGGAGGGGAGGGTAGTATCGAGCAGAGAGGGGGGTGCAAGGGGGAAGAATTGGGACCACTGTAAAAACATAATCAATAAAATATACTAAAAAAACAACTGTGGGACATTTACACAATGGAATAGTACTCAGCTATAAAAAAGAAGAAAATTTTACCCTTTGTGACAGCACGGATGGACCTAGAGAACATTATGCTAAGTGAAATAAGCCAGTCAGAGAAAGACAAATACCATATGATTTCACTCATAGGTGGAATCTGATGAACAAACTGAACTAACAAGCAAAATAGAGACCAACTCATAGATAGAGAGCAGGTTGACAGCTAAGGGTGGGTGGGTGGTATATGGGGTGGAAGAATTGAGCAAAGAGGAAAAAGGACTCATGGACATGGACAACAGTGTGGTGATTGTGAGGGGAGGAGGGTTTAAGGGGATTAAATGTAATGGAAAAAATACAATTTTAAAAAACCCTCAAAAAAAAAAAAAAGCGTTTCCCATAAGTGACTATCAGTCTGAAGGATTCACGGTTGCTCTACAATGCCGAGAGGAAAATTCCAGGCCTCCCAGTATCACAACATAAATTGCAACCTGACCAAACCACAACTCCTGCTCTCCCCTAAATATGCTAAACATATGCTAAGTTTATGCTAAGGACTGAACTGAAGGATGATTTCATTTTCACAACTCAAAAAGACACTCTGTGATGTACTGACACTGAAGGCACAGAGAAATATAACACCTATTGTGTGGCAGAAATAAAGGCAGTGATCACGCCATGGCAGTGCCCTGTCCTTGGGTGTGCTGGGTCAGCCCAGGAGTTACTCAGTGTGTCCGTTACCAATTTAACGCTTCCTAGCTCCTAATGCACCCTTCAATAAACAATGGAATTCCTTTAAGTAGTTCTCCTTTAAAGTGAGCACAATGCTAAGCTTTCTCTGTAGATGGGACTAGGGGGACATTGCCACCTGCAATTAGAGGAACAGGCTCCCTGAAACTTCTGGCATGGGCCAGGGAGTGTAGGCATGAAACTGTGCATTGGAACCTGTCCAGGCACAGGCTCAGGTCGCTGTCCGTCTGCAACCCTGCGGCCTCAGACCGCCGATCACTCCTGTGCAGCCCCCTGAATACAGAAACCAGAGTCCCAGCACAGCCCGCACCCCTGAGGGCCTCAGGCTGGGGCAGTGCCTGGACTTGCCTCCACTCCTCCCTCCCTGTGGCCCCCAAACCCTGAAAGCCTTCTACCACCACCCTCCATGCCCTCGCCATGGGTGCTGGCCCCCCGCTCCCTGGCCCACACTGCAGAGGGTTGCTCCCTGCTAGCCAAGCACCCCCACTGAGCCCACTGTGTCGTTTCTATCTCCTGATTGGATGCAGACTGTTACACTACATCCTGAGCAGGTTTGGGGCTGAAGTGGTAGCTGTATTGAAAATAGACTATTTTTTGTCTTATAGCTTTTGACTTTGAAGTCACTTAGAAGCTTGTGCTTACTTCTGACTGAACTACAGTGGTCAGATGTGGTTTACTGAATATGACCACAAGTTCTGTTCAGCTCCTTCCATCTAGAAGTAAATGTACTTCTCGGCCCACCCCTTTAATTCTGGCGGGCCTTTACTTATTTTGACCAATAGAATGTGGTAGGAGGGATGTTAAGGGATGTCCATGTCTAGCCCTTAAAGGGCCTTGCAGCTTCAACTTTTGCTCTTCAACTCTTGGAATGTTGCTCCAACACAGTCCTGTATACGAAAGGTTGCCTGAAGGAGACTCAAGGATCCCCAGCCAAATCCACGCCCACTGTCGGACACGTGAGGCTGTCTCAGACTTCCCAGCAGAGCCAGTAATTCCACTGAATGCAGGTGCGTGGGGAACCAGCTCAGGCGAATTGCCTAGCAAGCCCACACAAACTGTTGTTTTAAGTAACTCTATTTGGAAATACCTCATTCTATAACAGTAGATTACCAAAATACATACTATGTCATCATCAAATCATTCTCTTAATTTTTTAAACTATTCAATAAATTAATTTGTGTTAAATACATGAGGACATTTCTTTCGACAAGCCCACCATCACCCTCCAAAAACATGTCGAAGTAAGACCTCTGACCATTCTGTAATCCCGTTTACACCTCCTTCCAAGAGAAAAAGTGGAATATAATATATAAAGACTTGGATATCAAATCATTAAAAATTTAAAAACTCGACAAATAAATAAGCATGGAGAAAGAAAACCATTGTTTACAGACCCACCTTTACTTGTAAAAGTAAAGACTCTAAAAAGGAAAGAAAAAGGACATATAGAAAGTGGAGACAGGTGATTTGCAATTACCAGCTGAAGACGCGGCAAGGGCTTCAACTGACACAGTCAGTCAGCACACAGCTCCCTGCATTATGTTTTTCTCTGCTGGGAGTCAGGACAGACCAGACTCTGAAAAGTCCAAAATGCACCTGGCATTTATATTCAGACTTTTAATCCTGGTTAAGCCAAGAATTTAGCAATTCCAGGAACAAACAAAAACTAGCCATATCCTAACTATCTACTACAAGATGTTCTTTTTTCCCCCCCATCCATACATTTCCTGTGGTGTCAGTGAATTCAAAGACACTATAATGTCAAAATTATATAAGACTATAAATGTTATTAACTTGGAACTATTATTTTTTTCTTTTCTAGAAACTCTATAACTTTAAATATTTCATTTATTTATTTCTAGAAAGAGGGGATGGGAGGGAGAAAGAGAAAGAAAGAAACATCAATGTGTGGTTGCCTCTCACGCACCAGCTACTGGGGACCTGCCCGCAACCCAGGCATGTGCCCTGACTGGGAATCGAACCAATAACCCTTTGGTTCACAGGCCAGCATTCAATCCCCTGAGCCACACCAGCCAGGGCTATAACTATTTATTTATTTGTTTGCTTGTTTATATTGATTTGAGAGAGGCAAACACTGATTTCTTGTTCCACTTTATTTGTGCATTCGTTGGTTGTTTCTTGTATGTGCCTGAGGATCAAACTCGCAACCTTGGCAAATATGGATGATGCTCTCATCAACTGAGCTAGCCAACCAGGGCTATAACTTTTTATTTTTAATTCAGAAGTGCCTCTATTATTATTACATTATTATTATGAATTGAATAATATTATATTAGCATGAATTATATTATTATGAAATATGAATGTTTTACATTATTATTATCAATAACAATTATTATTGTTATTATTAAGCCTTCTATTAGTACCAAAAGCCTGTCTAAAAAATTTTTAAAGTGTTGACTGGTAAGAAAATTGAAAATTAGACAAAATTTTAAACAACACTTGAATAAAAGTAAAACTCGGCAAGTAATAGATGTATGATAAAGGCTACCTGAAATCTGTACATTCTAGAAAACAAATCACAATGTCCCTGAAGCAGACATCAACCATAGTGCGATATTGCAGTTTTATTCTTGACACATCCGTCCAGTCTGCCAGTGATTTCCAATTCAATTAGCAGCACCACAGCAGAGTGGTTAGGAGCACACACGCCCAGAGTCGGGCTGTCTGAACTGGAATCCCAGCTCCTCCACATCCTACCTGTGTGATACTGGGTAAGATCAGGTACTCTCCCTCAAGGTTACTTAAGATAATCATACCTATCATAAAGGAGACTGGAGAGTAAAAGACAACATTTATGGAGCACTTAGGACAGGGTCTGCCACTCAGCAAGCTCTTCACAAGTGTTTGGTACATAAAAATAAGGAACAGATATTAATGGTGCAGAGCATCACTAACATACGCCCTCTAGTGGTTTCTACTTAGCGGCTTCTATTGAAATTCACGAGACCATGTGACCTATTCCACTGAGTCATTAAGATGTATTTACAGTTCAGTTTGTGCAATTAAATCCTGAGCTCCCTCAAAATTCCCACCTACCTCACCAATCAGATCATATAATGTAATAAAACAATTCTGTGTGTGTTTGTGTGTATGTGTTTATAGAGCCTTGTCAGGAGCCTGGGGGGCAGGGAGGGGTAATATTATCCAGATAAATCTTATTCTGATGGGCCACAGAAAAGTCATAAATAAAAGCAATTATAGACAAAAGCATCCTTGCTTCCCACCTGTGCAAAGTACCACTCTTGAAAGTTCTGTTCCTCTAGGTTGCCTGTCTTTGTCTGCCTAAGTTCACATTGTTTCCCTTTCATACTCCTCAGATGCTTGAGCCTCAATGCTAGGAAAACCCTAGTTCCTACTAGCAACCAAGCAGCCATCCAGAGAGCAAATATGGAGACAGGGAGGGAGAAGGAGCTATAAATAAACACAGCATAAGTAACTCTTCTCTATTGTGACTATTTTCAAAAATGAATCTGATTCTTAGGTACTATACAATCAAATGAGCACTATCCCTTCAAATGCTAGTCTAACAGCAAACAACAATCACTATTATCCAGTGAGTGATTGCCACATGCCAGGCTCTTGCAAGCACTTGACCTGCATACCTCATTTAATCTCAGAACCATTCTAGAAAGTGGGCACTATTAATACCCTTAATTACAGATGAGGAAACTGAAGCACAGAGACATTCAATAATTTACGAATCTCAGCAGCAGACCTAGGACTTAAACCCAAGCAGAACCTGTGCTCTTAATAATGACCAACCTGCCTGCCAATATTACATCCTTTTTCCAATTATACTCTTATTTTTTTAAATTCCTCTTTAGCAATTTCCCTCAGGGCCAATTTATTGGTCACAGAAGAATACTTGTCTCAATAATTTATAATCACTCCATATTTTATTTTTTAATGATAATATCCTATTTGATCACATTGATCACTGTTGTAGTAACTATGGAAAATAGAAGTAAATAGATGAAAAAAAAATAAAATAAAACAGATCCTGGTACCAAGGCACCGATTATTTCAAACTGAAAGCATTTATTCTAGACTTCTCTGGGGCAAATGTCATCAAAGTTCAAAGATATGCTAGTTCTTTAAAACCCAATAAAAATGCACATGGATTTTAATTATATTAAAATACAGAATATGAATATATTATTTTATTTTAATATATATGTATATATATAAAATTTGGTCACAAATTTAAAAATCCTTTTAAAATTTGCAACAACATGGATAAACCTGAAGGACATTATGCCAGGTGAGATAAGCCAGACAGAGAAAGACCTCCAACACCCCAAAAAAAGCTGATTTCATAGAAACAGAGAGCAGAATAGTGCTTGCCAGGGGCTGAGAGGAAGGGGACACGGAATGATGAAGGTCAAAGGATACAAATTTTCAATTATAAGAACAAGTTCTCAGGATCTAATGTACAACATGGTGGCAATAGCTAATAATATAGTATCTCATTATTAGCTATATTATTATTAGCTTATACTGTATACTTAAAACTTGCTAAGAACAGATCTTAAGCATTCTCACAACAACAAAGAGTTAACTATGAGAGGCAATCAATGTGTTAATTATCCTGATCTTGGTAATCATCCCACAAAGTCTATATCTATCAAATCATCATATTATACATTATAAATGTCTACAGTTATATCTGTCAATTTTTCCAACTACTCCTCAATAAAGATTTTTTAAAAGATATTTTCAGACACAACAATACCACCAACAAAACAGAATGACTTCACTTTGAAATTCAAAGTATTTAATAGGGTTCTGTCTGTTTGCTACTCTAGGCTGCAAGAAAACAGTGAACAAAACAGACCATGGCCCTACAGTCATGGCGTTTGTGTTGTAGTGGAAGAGACACGCGATAGCCCCATTAAAATATGACATAGTGTGAGACAGAGGCCAGTGCTATGAAAAACTGAAGTAAGATAAAGGGACGGAGTCCGAGGGACATTGCTATTTGGGCAGGTGGTCGGGGAAAGCTCTGTGGAAGTGATGTTCCCAAAGAGACCAGAGGGAAGTAAGGAAGTAAACTCTGACTTTTGGGAGGACAAACACCTAGGTCAGAGCATTTTGGAGATCTGACAGAATAGCAAAGGGGGACAGTGGTAGGGGGTAAAAAAATTTGTTACCATGTAAAGGTGCAATTTTCTTTATAGTACATTATTTCAGGTACTATTCATAATCATGCAAGTACTGGATTATTTGCATAGTAGATATTTTTTATGAGCCTATAAAATACCAAATTCTGGGCTCAGTGATGAGCAAAATCTTCATGGTCTATCACAAAATAAATAAAAATTTCAACTTTGTGAAGGAAAAGTGTATACCATGTATAGACCTGGGAAATGTGTCCCATAGTGGGGAGGGGTTCTCCAGGGGAGGCCACATTCCAGCCAATAAGTAAAGAGTGGGAAAGAGTTAAGCAGATGGCAAGTGGGAAAAAAAAGTGCTCCAGGCAAAGGAAGCAACATGTGCAAAAGCCCTGTGGTCAGCAGGAATGTCGATGGAAGGCTAGGGATTGCTAGAGTGAAGTCTGGGTTGAGGCAGAACTGGATGACTTGGCAAAGGCTAGAGCATGCAGGGTTACCTGCTTGTAGCCACACTGAGGACTTGGTCTTTGCCTTATGAGCAACTGGAAGCTACTGAAGTGTTTTAGGTTTTTTAAGTGTCAGAGTTCTGAGTATATTATACCTTTCCTAAGAACTTATGAGGTACGGTTAATATTGGGCATGCTTCACTTTGTCTCTACTTGTCCAGGTTTACTGCCAGGGCTACTTTGACCGATCCAATGAAAACTTCACCAGCTTTTCTTCTGATTATCTAATGTCATAGTATGAATGGGATTACACTAAGCAGTGAAGTCACAAAGAATTCCCATTCCGGGATTAGTCAAAGCTTTCCATTTTTATTAGATCATTCTTGTTTATTACCCAGAAATCCCAAATATACATTCCATGAAGAGCTAGTCTAAAATATTTATCCAGACTTCAAACTCTAAAATCCATTCTGAAAAGGCAGTTGGAGATAGCTTGCCGAGTTGGACTCCAGAATTGGAGAAGGACACGGAGATATAAAATGAAGCCAAGGACCTAATCTGGAAATTATTTTCCATGAGAAGAATAGCAAACCCCTGCCTAATAACAAATCAAATCAGACGAAGAAAAGGAGACTCTACCGACCTTCTCTTCTGGCACAACTAGTCCAGCATCCACATACCGTGTATCCAGCAGCTATGACCTAAGGAAGAAAGCTCTGAGGGTCGATAAAGAGAACTTTCTTCCATTAAAAAAGCTAATATTTGAGGGAGTGAGGACAAAAGAAAAGAGCAAAATCACATGGGATCAGCGGTGGGAACTCTGGGTACCCCGGAGGGCAGGGACATGCATCTCGACTACACAGAAACAGGCTCAGAGAAGCTCAGAAGAGTCATGCAAACATTACAGAATCTGGAGGGAAATGCCCTGAGGGTGGCTAAAGGGAAAATTCAGGAAAAGGCATGAAAGTGTAAGACTCATCCGGGACTATGAAAGATGCCCGTTTTATTTTTGTCCAATTCACAGACTCAGAGAAAATTCAAAAAGAACTGGACATGTCAAATGATTTATCAGAAAACATCTTAAATTTGGAACAAATAGAACTTGAGAGATTATAATAGCTGACAGAGTCAGGACCCTAGCCAGGTCCCCTCTGGCTGACATTTCCAGGGCAAGTCTTTGGCGTCCTGTCCCATGACTCCCCACCGGAGGGTTTCTCCCAGCCCGCCCCAGGCAGGTTGGAAGTGCAGCCCCTCAGCCTACAACAGGTATTCCCACTTGCGACTGGAAAATAAAATACACCAACCTTTCACCGGGCACACAGGAGACTCCGAAACACTTATACTATATCCTAGACAATAATATGAACCTGATTATTAATGTGCCCTGTAACAGGCTACTTTCCTTTCTCTCTCTCATTCCCCCACGCCTCCACTAGTGTTTCCTGAGACCCCTCCCAAATAAACTATTTCACTCAAATCCTTGTCTTTTGGAGGATCTGTAAGTAAGAAAGGAACAGAATATAACTTAGGACTGAGTTTCTTCAACTCCATGCTCAGCTGAAGGCATCAAAAACAAGCATGAAAGATGGCTTGTGAGCCTAAGTTCAGAGTGAAACCCATCATACAAGACGCATTTCTAACAACCAGAGGACAGGGGAGGTAGGAGAAGGGAGCAAAAATAACTTTTAAAGCAATTTAGAATAACATGCTTGCTACAAAGATGAAGGGTAATAATGTATATTGCTGTATGCTATTAAAACAATTGTGATATACCTAAGTGAAATAACAGATTACCTATATTAGTAGGTTCATCTCTTTTAACTGTTTAGTTAATTTAAAAAAATTAAGAAAAGTATACATCCATCTTTGGGATAACAAAACAAAATACTTGTTATTTTTTAAATTTCTTCCGACACACTCTATAGATTTCCTTCCCATCCCAATGCATAAACATGAAGTTATTATATGGGCAATTCTAAAATTCTAAAATTCAGAATATATCTACTTATACCTAGTATGACCAAGTGAAATTTGAGTTTGTATTTTATTTGTTCTGTAACTTTGGTTGACAATCAAATCTGTTCGGGAACATATGATTACTTAACACTTTCATGATTAAACTTTCATTACTTCTGAAAAAGAATGTGAACAGAAACAAAAAAGATTATTCATCCAACAGCAGTAATGGGTGGGTCAGCCTTGTTGTTAAAAGATAAACTTTCAGTTTCCAAAGTACTATATTAGCCTGGCCACCAACCTCTGTATCTTCTCACTAAGCTACTTTCAAAAACAAAGATATAAGGACTTTCTGGTAAAATAAGTGAAAATTTACCCTCCAGAAACACTATTCAGAACATCTTCATATGAAAAGAGTTTTTGAAATGATGCTGTTATTTACAGATAATATCAATCCTCCCTTAAGATTTGTTCTGAATTCTACCACCAGGACTCGATTGCACAATAATAGACAAGATTTAAAAAGAAGATGGAAGTGTTTTGATTACTTGACCTGATGAAAGATATTTCAGAGTATTTCCTTGAAATCTGCTATGTCTACTGTCTGCCACATCCATTTACTAATTTCAGCAGATTCAGACAAATGATATGTGATCAGCAAAAGAAAATTCTCACTTCAAAATAATTAATGGATTGCAAATAACTCCTCAAAGCACACTAAGGCACCTATGAGTGTCTCAGTTCATCAAAATATAAACACTCATTTACCCAAGAAACAACCAACCTTGTAAATATAGGTTTAAGTCCGTATGTCATCATCTATTCATTCACACAATAAAATTTATAAGCACCTATTATTTGCCAGATGCTGGGATACATATTAAGACAGAAAAAACCCTTCCCCTGCCCTTGAATGTTTATAGGCAGAAAAGAAAATCATGTGCACCACAGGTGCAGTAAAATGTTCCACGGTCACGCTGGGTGACAAGTCTACTAGTTCACTCACACGTTCAGCCACTACTGAACAGCTACTACGTGCCAAGGGTCGTTTCAATTTCTAAGTAATAAAGGTAGTCCCCATGAGGGACTGAGTTACCTTACAGGCCTAATTTGTGGTGGTGGTTGTCTTAAACACATATAATGATGTATAATTTTATATGTGTGTATTAGTTGGGTAATTAGGGAAAACTTACTAAATAAGATTCCTTTCCTCAAGTTGTCTTTCCTTTGTGAGCCAAGAAAAGAAAGAAAAGCCCAAACTAGTTAAGTATGATACTTGAGAGCCATAAAATACTTGTCCTTACCAGGAATACAGGATTGTTCCGACAACAGATGTGAGCTTACTGTTTTCTTGTTTTTGCTTTGCCAGGCCAAAGTCAGCTACAATTTACAAATAAAACAGTGTTAGTATTTTTTCAGGAATTGGCATCTTTCCTTAGGCTTTGAAGTTATACACAATAGCTATTACAGTTCACAACAGGATACTTTTCTTTGTTTTAACCTTCTGTCAGAACGCCCTATGCAACAATCCTCCACACCGCCACCAGCCTTAATGAATGGCACACATACCATATTCTATTATGCTTTGTATTTTGACATGAGGTTTATCATTTTAAAAAAACTAAAGCCTTGCTAACTGAAATAGAAGACAAAGTACTAATTGAACTTGTGGTTTCACTTTTTACATTATTTTTTATAATTTCAAATTAATAGAATGAATCTACCATTTTGGCATATGGCTGTCAGAACCTCACCTGGCTAAAAAAAAAAAAAAAATTAAAATTAAAAATAAGCCTGAATAACCACCATGAATATCTAAAAACCTGAAATTAAATGGATCTACTGGCACTAAATCACAGTAAATACGATGTTCAGAATCATCCCAAAATATTTACACAGCAACAAATAATGTGAATTTTTAATCTAGAACACTAAATATTTAGATTTAATATTAGTACTAGCGATATTTTTCAAAATACCTACAGATTCTTTTCTTTTCTTAAACCACTCAACAACTTAGATCAAGGTGGTAGGAACATACAAGGTCTGTCCAGAAGGCATCCAGCCATGTAATATGAAAAATAGAGATACTTATTGAAGAAGATAAAAGATACAAGGAACGTTGCATATAGGACAATGATGCCTCAGTTCCCTTCAAAGTAGGCACCTTGGGACCTCACACAGTTCTCCCAGTTGCCATCAGTTGCCCCATCATATTTTCCTGAATCTCATCAATGGTCTGAAGCTTCTTCCCTTTCAAAGGTGATTTTAGTTTGGGGAAAAGCCAGAAGTCACTGGGTGCCAAATCCGGCCTATAGAGGGGCTGAGTCACCTGGGTGATCTGATGTTTCACCAAAAAACTCTGCATGAGATGTAATGCATGAGGAGATGCATTGTCATGATGAAACTGCCAATCACCAGTTGCCCATAGCTGTGGCCTTCTGAATCATCTGAGTAGTATCCGTGGAGGAATGTTTAAGTTAAGCACAAAATTTGTCGCAGATTTGTTGTTCTACTCACTGTCATTTTGAATGTGACGGCCACACAGTACACATGCTCACTCAATGGCGCCTACTGCCCCCCACTGACCAGTACAGTGAAGTCACCCTTGTTCACCCATGCACATTCCAGTTCACTCTCTTTGGCTGCTAGGTTACACTGATGTGATGCAAACCATTCTCGTTTTATTAACAATGGCTGGGCTTTTCTTGATAGACCTTGTATTCTTCATATCCTCATCATATAGATTTGCCAACATTTCAAGAGATTTACTTATCAGGATTACACAAAAACAGTACTGAACAAGAACAAGAATACAAGTTGCTGTGCCTAATAAGGTTTGATGTTCCCAGTATCACTTTGTAAAGTGCACCAAATGTTTATGGAATTTCATTGTGATAGAGTATTTGATTATTAATCCCTATTTAAATGTCTTTTATGTTGAAATATTCCAAAGCAGTTTGACTTCAAAACAGTAATTCCCATTATTAACAACCATACTCATTTACCAAACAGAAACCTTGAACTGTCACAGATTTAGCTGCTTACATGAATTGCCTAACACTCACAGCGACCCAGAAGGATAGGCACTATTCTAGTTAATGCAGCCTAGTGCTGAAAAGCAAGGACTCCGGAACTAAACAGCCTCCGTCAAATCCTCACTCCACCATGTGCTACCAGTGTACTCCTGGGCAAGTTATCTAATCTCCTTTTACAGTAATTGATCTATAAAATAAAGAGTAATAGCAGTGTAGTACAAAATTTGAGTACGTAGTTTAGTAAAATTTGAATGTTAATGTATGTAAATATAGTATAGTATGGTTTCAAACAACTGCTATTTATTTAATCATCACAAACAACTATAAGTTCCATGAAGATAGTGACCATGACTGTCCTGCTTGTCTGCCGCTGCAAGATGTGGTAGCTTGGAAAGTAATTGCTGAGTGAAGAACGGAAAGTCTTCCTCATAAGACTCTGAGCTCAGGAGACAGAGGCCATGGCTTTCATCTTGTATGTATTGCCACACGCCTGGCAAATGATGGTGTTTGATGAGCATTCAAACCTTTGGTACATTTTCCATTGATTCAGGCATGGCCTTGCTATTATTACCAGTAGTAGCAGCCAAATGCCATTTGAGAAACATCTAGAAACATGCACAGCCTGTTTTGCTGCAGGATGAATATGTGACCTTTTGAGTCATGCACTAAAGCCCATATCTAAAATCTACTATGTATTGTTGAATGAGTTTTCCTTTTTCTTTCTTTTTTTAGAAGTCGATCAGGGGAGATGAGGGGGCACGTAAGGTTTACATGAAAACGTAGGTGCCTGTAAACACCAAGACATGTGAAATGCTGGGGTGGGAGGCAAGTTCATTTCACCAGATTCCCTCGGTCAGAGTCACTCTGCAACGGGATGGCACGATGTGGGTCTTACTTGGAAAAAGGCAGCATTTGGGGCTGACTCCGAGTAGGCTTAGCCTAATGTACCACTGAGTTAGATTCTGCTCCCTTGAGCCACCTCCAAGGCTGCAAATAAATGCAGTGGCAAGACCTAGTTGCGCTTCATGGCACAACTGATTAAAAGGTGACTTAAAAGACACAGTCTTCTAGGTGGAAATATATTCAGACGTTAAAGTTAGATAACATTTGTAAAAGTATGCACACCTATATATGTTAGTACTCTGCTGTCTCATGAAGGTAAAATCCAGCCAGCATGCTAACTATAAATAATTGCCAACCAACATTAATCTTAAAACATCTAATTTACCCACAGTGAGAAAAAAGAGAAGAGGGAAATTTTAGTTTTTCTAAAGCTTTTATTTCTGCTCTCATTTTCAATACATTTTGTCTCATGCATCTGAAACATCATTTGGCAATTCTGTGCTTCTTCTCTGGGAGTAAATAAAACTTCCAGCACAGAAAAGAAAAAAATAAAATATGACAAGACTGCCCCTTAGTGGTAACTTGCTACACACACATACACACACACACACACACACACACACCCCACAAACTATTTTTATAAGCTCTACGAATTGCAGCTTTATTTAAATCTCCCCAAATATGGGAATCTTATACATTGGGTTTCAAATTTATGCTGTGAGGTTTTAAATTAACTGTGACTCCTCTTAAAAGTAAGAGTCTCCAGCCTTGGCTGGAGTGGCTCAGTGGATTGAGCACCGGACTGCGAAGCAAAGGGTCACCAGTTCAATTCCCAGCGAGGTCACATGCCTGGGTTGCAGGCCAGATGCCCAGTGGGGGGAATGTGAAAGGCAACCACACATTGATGTTTCTCTCCCTCTCTTTCTCACTCCCTTCCCCTCTCTCTAAAAATAAATAAGTAAAATTGTTTTTTAAAAATTAAAAAAAATCAGTCTCTAATGTCCACATTTATATCGAGAGTGATAGACACTGAAAAACATATTTCATTACTATTTTATTTAAAAAATTTTTAAATAGTGATGTTAAATCTCTGTGAATTTCCTTTTAGTCATAAAATTATTTTATACTTATTTAAAATAAGAGTGGGTCATCAATGCACTGACTATACAACTGTTTTAGAAAGAAGATTCTATTCTGAGATTTATCACTGTTTCTTTATTTGAAACTAGGAAAATGCTGCCTCACTTAAGTTAAAACATCTTAAAAATGTATAACAAAATTTTAAATGACTAACTCCTAAGTATAAGTCTAATAAATATTACTAAGAATAAGATTGAGCAGAATGGTAATGAGGGGCAGGACAGAAAAAAAACAAAATAAAAGTGTGCTTATTCTTTTTTAAAAGGAAACTTTCTAGGGAGTCCTTTATAAGTATAAACAAAGCATATATTTTCATTAAAATTAGAGAGTAAACATGAAAGTGGTATATTGTACGAAGTCTAATGTCCAGACACAACCATGTAACTAGCTTGCCTATCCTGAGTTAGGAGGTGGATTGACTGTATGTGTTATCTCCTCTATTTCTCAAAACACTTTGCTATAATGAAGGGAAAGAAACTACCTTTGAAAAGTTACTCACACATCAGGACAATGAAAAGGGGCTTGAAGACAACAGAAGATGAGATGTTCCAGTAAGCGTTGGGGAGCTAGAAAACAGATGAAGGGCCGAAGGGAGCAGGGGTCCTGCCTCGCGTGGCTGAGAATACCAAGGGCAAAGGGAGCCCAGGGTGCCGCCCAAGGGAGAAGGGAAATGAAAAGCTCGAATCATGGAATTTAGATAAAGCCTCCAGGTCCCCTCTCACACCCACAGATGGCAGTACTGGTAAACTGAGTTCCCCCCGTCACTAGCAGAAACACGCATTTATTTTCCAAAGAAACTGAATGAGAAAGAAACCAAACAGACTGGGGCTGAACTCACAGGAATTTGGTAAAAATCAACTGAACATGGTTGCCTGGGCCCCCTTCGTCCATGTTACTCCCAAAATGACAGCAGACAGAGGGACATTACCTCAGGCAAGATATCAGAGGCACGCTCTCTGGGAAAAGTTTAAGTAATGCCTTTGGGGCTCTTCAGAGGAAGAGCTTCTTTATGACCTAATGAAGTCCACCTGATGACAGCCTTAGCTGGCGCTCCCAGAGCTTTCAACAGCCTTTTTTCAGTGTCTTTCTTATACGTATTAAGACCAGTCCCAAATCAACAGACATTTGAGGAAATTCTCCAGCAGGAAATAGAGATCAAACCACACAGGAAGACAGAGAGAGAGAGAGAGAGAGAGAGAGAGAGATAGGCCTAGAAGATGTAGAAACAATACAGGGTGCTGAAAAACGTCTACATTATCGTGAATAAATGCAGGATTCCAGGAACATGAAATAAAAAACAAGATGAAAGTTGGAGGGATTAAAAATATGATAATCAAAACTAAATATTCAATAGAAGCACTAAAAATTAAACTTTAGAAATAACTCTAAAGTAGAACAAAGATACAAAGAGCTAAACACTGAGAATAATTTTTCAAATTAAGAGGTTATTTAGTATAAAGATCTAAGACTAGAGGATTCCTAGAGGATGAAACAGGAGAGCAGCGGGGAGAAAAGCCGTGAAGAAATCATGCAGGAAAATTTCCCAGAACTGAAGTTTTAAGTCTCCAGACTGAAACGCCGCCTAGACACACTGAATGAGAAGACACATTCCAGACACAGTGAATGAAAAAAGATCCACCCAAAGCAGAGGATAAAGGAAACATCCTGAAAGCTTCCAAAGAAATAAAACAGCTCATGTGTCTAGCAATGGGCATCAGAATAGCACTGGATTTCCTAACAGCAAAAGCGGATGACAGACGATTAAAGTTAACACCTGCAAATTTGGAAGGATAATGAGTTTCCTCTGAGAACACTGCACCCAGCCAAACTACCAATAAAGTATGAGGGGCCCATAAAAATATATTGTGACATGGAACCATCTAAAATTTATAACTTCCAAAGGACACTTTCTTAGGAAAATACTGGAAGATACATTTTAGCAAAACAGAGTTGAGTTAAAAAAGAGAAAGGCACGGGATACAAGAAACAGAGACGCCATTCAGAAGAGGAGCAAATGGAAGTCCCAGGACAGCGGCTGCGCAACAGCCTAAATTCAAATCCCATCTACATCACAGCAAGTAGCCACAGGAACTGGTTGTCCAGGGAAACAGAGTTGAGAATAATTGTCGTTATTTGACCATGTATAAATAGTACAGAGAGGGCTTTCATAACGCTTTTGGAAGATTTGGGAAGAAGAAATAATAGCTACAAAAATAAAACTAAAAACAACCAGGAAAAGAAACCAAAAAAGGCAATTGTTAACTCTAAGAAAAACAAAAAAGTCTACGAGAATGGAAAGGTAATCAACGTTGAGTGATTTTTATACAGTAGTAATAATATAAACACAGAATATTTACTTAAACCCAAATTGTGCTATTAATATATTGGCAGGATGGTAGATGGGGAAGAATTGGAAATAAGAAAGCTAAATCCTCAACTGTCACAATGGAAGGTCAAGTACCAGAAAAAAAACTGAAAAGAAAAATGGTTGTTTTAGAGAAAAAGAAGTGGGAATTGCACAGGGGCAAGTTTTTCTTTATAAGCTTTTTATCACTATTTTACTTTCTACTCTACTTTGATGTGTAGTACTGATAAAAGAAAATAAATATAAAAATTAATTAAAATTAAGTTCAGAAAGAAAAGAAATCAGGCTACCACAATAACAGATTAACCTCAATGTATTTAACTGTTACCAAGGAAAACGATGGCAGGTAATCTTAGTAAGAAAATAAAATGTGGGACTAGCTGTCGCTCAGAAAATATGGCCTGAATAGAATCTAAGTAGGATTAAACAGATTTTTTTTCTTGAATATATATCATATGCCACACATAATAAATCT